>JAMKCH010005365.1:0-75135 GCA_023653785.1 Ophioderma brevispina
AGGCCTATCCACAAATGTCAACCAAAATTTTATGGTGCATATACTGTAAAATTCAGTTAATTTTGGTAAAACATATGCAATAAACTGTAAAATATAGAGTGAATTTGAATGGAAACTGTAAAAGCTGTAGTTTATGGGATTTTGTTGGCAGAATTGCTGCCAGTATTTTCCTATAAGATTTACAGTATTTTTCCTGTAAATAACTTATAATTGAGAATCCATAATAGTGTATAATAATGTTGATATAATTAAAAGTTCAAATAGGAGCCTCTCTTATAAATTTAGTCGTAATAGGCCTCGAAAATTGGACAAAAAAGTATTTTACTATATTTTTAAATTACGGCCAAGTATTGTCTTTTTCTGATCCTTTTTTTATTGGGAAGTGCACTGTAATTTTTACAGCGCACGTTATTTCGTAAATACAAGATGCATGTTAGTAGTGGTGTAAACAAAAATATGCATTTTAGCTGTATGTGTTCTTTACTAGACGTAGATTGTAAGATGTCTTGACTGTCTAAGCGACGATCCGGGCGATGAGCACGGCAAAAAGAGCCTACGTTTGTCAGTTTTGAATTGCGCCAGTTGAGTTTTATTTTATTATTATTTTTATTGTTTTAGATGCAACTATACGTTTCATGAGAATAATTTCACAAATACCCTTATTTCATTTGAGAAGTGATAACACAAACATACATGTATTAAGTTACGGTAAATTGTGCAAAAAATAGTCACATTTACTCAGTTTACACCTGTTGCTGCAAATTAATTGATTGTTGAAGTTGTAATCAAGTAAAAAGATTCAAATCAGCTAAGTTGGTAATTCAAAGTTATAACAACAAGATAATTTGTAATCCCAGAAAGGACATAAACAAGCACTAATGTAGTAACCTATTTTCACTTCAATTTTTTTATAGAAAGTTCAAAAACCTCTTGTTGAATCCCTTTCACGTTTTGGTATGATATTTGTCCATTTTAATTTACAATAATAATATTAGTTTGAAAGGAAAATAATGTATATACATAAATTCAATGTTCTTATATATTCCCTGTATGGTAGCATAGCATCGTGCACTAGGTATTTGGGTTCATATCAGATGGTCCCATGTTTGATTCCTAGTTAGATAGGCTTACATGTTTAAAAGTTACTTACATGATTAATCTACAGCCAAATTAACCCTCGTCTACCCCAGCCATTTTTTAAACAAAACTCCCGAAGGGGTTGGGGTGGTTACCACCCCCCTGTGATTTCCGTTACTGAACATCCAATTCCTGTAAATTGGGTACCAAAGGATAGCTTTAGAGTTTCTTCTTTCCATTTGTACCAAAATAAGTACCAACATCCCCATAATGACGTCACTATGACGTCATATGTTGAGGAAAGTGTGAAAATACTGAATATCGGTATTGAAAATTGATATTTCGCAATTTAGCGACCCAAACACCTTATTATAGCACTAAAATGCTCTCATTATATAAAACTAGTCATTTCCCATCATGAAAATGTGATATTCCTAACTTTTTTGGGGGCGAAGAATTGAATTTTCCCTATTCTACACTATGTGTCTATGGAAATTGGCTTTTTTGCTGACATGCGAACTTTATGACGTCATTGTGACGTAATGCTAGGCATGTTGGTACTCATTTTGGTATCAATTGAAAGAGGAGGACCATAGCTATCTAATGAAACCAAAATCAAGTGGCTGTGATGTTCATGTGTCGTGCTAGGCATGTTGGTTCTTCTTTCCCGAAGGGGGGTGGTTGCCCCCCCACCCATCCATTACTTTGGGATCACCTTTATCTTTCCTATACCCCTGTGGATGTTTGTTTTGGATGAAAAGGAGCGGAATATGTTAATTGACAATTACATTAAATAATTTGGCACCAAAAAGGGTTTTTTTTGCAAGCCGGGGAAAAGACCTGAAGGGGGGGTGGTAACCCCCCCTTAGGTAGACGAGGGTTAAGATCAATAATGCAATGTAAAACAGTACATCAAAATCTTTTTCGTTTTTCCTCTTTTCTTTCCTAGATTTTTCCCACATACCTACGATATTATTTTGAGTTCCAGCAACTTAGTTGATTAATAATTTCACTAACTTGATAATTTCTCTGTGTTTACTAAATAAGCGCAATAAAGTAATGTGATTTTGAGTACATGTACCCAAATTATCATTCACATTTTCAGCCATCTCAATTAAAATACATGATTAATGGTAACTTAAAAGATTACTCATTGAAATTATTCAATAAAATTGAATGCAACCCGATTACACTTAATTTTATTGAATAGATACATGAAATGATTTTCCTTTCAATTCCAATAACGAAAGATGTTTAACATGAGAAAATTCTCATTCTGCATTTTCAATAAATACCCCTTTGATAATCAGAAATATTGAAATATTGAAATTAAACGTCAGAAGTCTTGCCGGCAAACTGCCATCTTAACCTCAAAATGGTTAGTTTTTTTACTCACAGAAAGTTTTCAACAACAGAAAGTATAAGAGCAACTACTCAAGAGTGCTATGACTCCAAAGGTGAAACATATACACAACGATCTGTTTGATGACAAAAATCAAATAATATCCATTGGAATATCAATTTCATTTCAAATTGTTCTGATATACACTCCGAAGTCGTTTATTTTTACGAGTTTTAGAAACGTCATTTGACACTAATTGCCAATATACTCTTCCTATGGTTTTCGTTACTTGAAAGTAGTAAGCCTACATGAATCTTGTATTTATTTTCAGTGACAGTTGGAGCTACTGAAAACTTAATAACTATAAATGTAAAAGATATCATATTAAAGAATTGTTTTTAGTTTTATTGTACTGAAAATAACAGTATTCATTATAAACACGTGTTGTATGTGTCGGTCCATTAGAATTAACAAGTGAATTTTCCCGTCCGAACGCCTCGTACTTTAATTAACAAATCTAAAAATGACTTGATAGTAAGATAAAGCTTTCTTTTGATAACTAGTGTCGCTTTGAATTCCTTTTCCTCTGCAAGAAAGTAATCAAAAGATAACCACCCTTCACGCACTAAACAGATAGAATCACAACTATCTACTTCTTCCCCTTACCTTTTATGAACATTTATGATGTCCAATCATTCCATCACAAAACCCGGGTTTCAAACGCTAGCCATACGCTTTGGATGCCCATAGTGTACTTACACACGGGGGCCGATGCTGCCCTTTGGAAATACAGCAAAATACTGTAAATTTTATGTCCAATTTACCAGCGTAATAAAACGACTACAACTGGAGCTTTTATTCGACTTTTTTTCGAGAATCAACTTATCGCGCACATTGTTATGAATTTGCAATTATACGATTAAGTACTCAGTTTGCAGGAAAAATACTATAATTTGACAAGAAAATCTTTCCGCAATTCTTCCAACACAAACCCCGTAAATCCATTTTTACAACAGGTTTTCCTTCAAATTAACTGTATATGTAATAGCTTGATGTATTATAATTTACATGTGTATTACATATTTTGATTAAATCAATTCCTGATACAAAATAAAAATTGTAGAACCTCATCATTCCTCTTTTCTTATCTTCACTGGCACATTATTTGCCTTTAAGATCATTTTCTACGCACTCGGCAGGCAAAAGTATTTCAACATGTTCAATACCCCCGTCTGAGTGCGATCGATGCTCTTTTTGAGTACGCCAAACAGCTCATGGTGCATTCGTCTCCTTTGACATAGAAACAGATGACATTTTTTAGTTTTTGCAAACGACCAATCCCTTTGTAATTAACTTTGACAAATGAAAACAAAGGATACTTGATTGGAAATCGTGCTTAAATAAGAACGTTTCAATGTCGACAATGTCCACATAATCATTTTTCCTAAATTTTTCAATTTTAGAAATGCATATTTCATAGTTCTCTAAAACTTCAATCGCCGATTCCTCGATGTACTTTTGGTCGATTGGCTGTTTTGGGAAAGATTCGTGACGAGATTATACATCGTGCGTTGTTGTGCTTGTGTAGGTGAAGGATGGAGTTACTTTATATGCATAGTTGCAATCACTAAGATATTTGGCTTGTACATAATTCGAGGATGTAATTGAAATTTCTGTCTGTTCATTATTCTACCATCATTCTTTATTTATTGTATGTACATTTACTGTCGATTAGACAATCTGATTGTGTATACAAAGATAGTGAAGCATCCTTACTGTTGTTTATTTTCGTGTTTGGCATTCTGCTGGCTGAGAATCCAGTGTGCACTATCCTGATTGTTATTCCTCGTTTTTTTTTTGTGTTATCATTTTCATTAAAATTTGCACATTTATGATAACAGGAAAATTAGCACATTTGTCCGGACTGCAAGTCATATTTTCCTTTCATTATCCCAGCAGTTACTATTGTTTTCTTATAGATACCTATTTGCCAATTCAACTAATATTACCAGTGTGCTTTAATGCTAATTCTCGCTATGTGACACTAGCTTAAATAATAATAGCAAATCAAAATTCGCCCTCCGTCGCCATTGAAGGTAGAAGATGTTTAAAAACATAATGAATACTTTCGTAAGATTATATTTGATCGAGAAAAAAAACATGGAATGCTTGTCTTGCTAACTAGTCTCGTTTAAATTACCAGATTAAAGGTGGGTGAACCATCTATGGTCGCGATATTCATATGATGTTTTGCCCCTCACGTGGAATCATATCACCGAAAACCCCTGATACATTTTTTTGGGTTAAATTGGTGCAGCCGTTTGGATAGTAGAAGCAAAATGTTATTAAATTGGTCCACAGAACTTTGTGTGTTAATTAATGTGGTATAAGCCACATTTGGAGACGCTTCTGTTCAATAACATCGTAAGGAAACATTTTCTGGGCCTTAAATTTCACCGGAGGTCCTGAGACAATATGAACTCTTTTCTGATACCGAATTCTCAATCTTGATGGAGTAAGGTTTGGGGGACGACATTGTCCATCGATCACCCACCCTTTAAACCATTCTTTTCGAAGCAAAATTTGGCCATACTTTTTCAAAAAGGCACTACCCGATCCTAAACCTCGACCACAGAACCTTAGAAACAAGATCAAATGTTGGGATATTATTACGTTTTAATTTGCTTTATGTTATGAAATGTCTCATTTTATATTTTCCTCATTCTTTTTGGCAGACTGGAATGAAGAGCTATCGAATTGGTGCAGGTGCTATGGGCTTCTGTTTGCTTCTGGGGACACGGCCATGACAATCATACCGACCTCAAAAATGACTTTGATTCTATCGGCAGAATCTATTGTTGGGTGGTGGCAAACCAAATGGGTGGTTCGGTTGTGTCGTGGCAGAATAACTAAGTCAACAATTTACATCCTATGAAGACGCCGAATGTAAACCAAAAGTGTGTGGACATTACACACATGTGGTTTTGTCCGCATTTTCTGTCGTTATGGTTCTGTCCATCAGGGGCCATTGCGTAGGATTCAGGTTTGTTAAAGTGCAAACGAGAGATTTTACATAGTCACGTGTCCCTAAAAAAATCGAAAGTACAGATTTTGCCATTTTGTAACAGCTTTCCCTCAAACAGATCCCCATCTGAAAGGATTAGCTGAGAAATGTTTCTTTGTACAAAAATTGTGAACTTTCTAATTTCGTATAGGAGCAAATACGAATTCAGCCTATGTTTTACATTGAATTCTCAGCAATCAAATCACCTTTTTTCTCTCTCTTTAAGATTTTCTGTAGCATAATATCAAGGTAAGAAAATCGTATTGGGTGCCTAATCTACATGAAATTACTATTATGACACATATTGGGGGAGGGCCTCAAAATCTCTCGTTGCACCTTTAACTCCGATATGGAGCTTTAAACTCCAGAAAGGTGCGGTTACTGTTGCGGTTCGTCATGCTAGCAACACAGATATTAAAATGATTTGAGGTTAGCTTAGTTATCGACAAATAAGATCCGTAAGGTCCGTTATTTGGGATTCGGCCTTTGCTTTTCTGCCCTTTTCCCAATAAACCGCCCGTTATTTGGTGTTCGGTTTGTTTACTTCCAGATAAAGAGTGCCTCCCAAAAGGTTCGTTATTTAGGGCACAAGCTTTGCTATCTTGTTTAATGGTTATTGTTTGCTCCAGAAGCTCAACCCAACTCACGCTCCTTCTCTGGTAATTAACAAAGTCGATCTTCGGATAAAGCCCCTTATCTCCAGATAGCAAGGCTGACCCCTACCCCAACTTAGCGGCCCTTATTGGGAGTTAACAAAGCAATCCGGGGATAAAGCCACCAATCTCAAGATAAAGTAGCCTTATCGCGAGATAACTAAACTGAAACCCAAATAACACCTTATCTGGGGATAACGAAGCTGAACCGCAAATAGCGGTCTTCATCAAGAGCTCATCTCTGTATGAGGTTTCATGTCTCCAGATTAAAAACCTATTATTTAAAGATAATGCTCCTTTATCTCGAGATAAGGTGGAAGTGATGCAATTGAGCTTCCATATTTGTTTATCCGCTTAGATTTCATTTTAATCGACTAACAACTAACCAAAGTATAGTAGTCGTTTTGTTATATACGAATCGAGTAAGTTTCGTTTTGGCACAATTTGTCGCACTTGCATCGTGGTACTACTTTGTTATTTTATTATTATTACCGTGATCATTTAGCCAAGATAGCACGGGTTTTCATTTTCCAACTTTTTTATCGAAATAAATAAACAACGTAAAGCCATTATACCGCTTACAATATTAGCCGACAAATTTGTAAAATTAATGCGAAGTTATTGAAATCCAGTAACCGTCTTGCTCTCTTGAAAACACTGCACATTATCTTGGAAATAATTATGTTCCTCGTTCTTTTCTCGGAATATCAGTGACATACATGGACCCCAGCAAACAGTGCAACAAACAATGATATTTAAGACATCAACCCTTCCTTTTCGTCTAGGAGTACAAGGCCATTATTGCCCACGCGGTTTAAAAAACATTTTAGGGTGCCGAGCTCCCTGATTTGATCAACTGTCTCCCAGACCGTTTGCGCACAAACAAGTCACTCAGTCTACATATTATATTTTAAAATAGGCAACTTTTCTTTCGTTTTAATTCAACCGTTGAAACATGAAACTTTCTTACACTCATGGCCGATCAAAGGATTGTGTGAATCAAGCGTACCATGCAAAACCCGTATTTTCTTGTAGTTGATCAATCAGGGCCGTACGCAGGATTTTTTTACGGGGGGTGCGGGTCTTCGAAAAAGTGGACCTTTTTTTGGAAAAATGGACCTAACCCTCCCTAAAATGGACCTTTTTTTGGAAGTTTTGAACATCTCATCACCAAAAAGTGGACTTTTTCGTCATATTTTCTCTTAAATTTGGACCTTTTTATCAAAAAATAGGCAAAAAGTGGACCTTTTTTTCCTTTTGTGATTTTTTTTTGGGGGGGTGCGCCCCCCCCTGCGTACGGGCCTGTGATCAATGTATGCCGGTTATGGTTACCAGTTACCAAATCAAGCATCACAATACCGAAATATATAAGAGTTCCTTTCCTACAATCAGTGAGAAACGTTTCTTGATCAGAAAAAATATACGTACATTGTGGAGATTTTATCATCTTCAAATTACATTCAAATTTCAAGGAAACAACAACCGCCCACTTTTACTGCCAACTGCTAAAATTACAATATTTAGATGTACTTTTACCGGAGCTGTAAGTGATACTCTCTTTCAAATAAATTAGTGTTTACTTTAAAGCTGAAATCCAATACTAGTTTGGATGTACGGATATTTTATTCGATCACAAATGTAAATGATTACGATGTAATATTGTCTTGACAGGGGCTTCGCAGGAATTTTATTTTCCACATGACAAGCTATATACATGTATAACCCTTGTCTGACGGTACTAAGGTATCACTCATTGGGCTTGATACTTCAGTATTCGGATTTGAAATACATGTACTATCAATTTTGCAGAGCTAACCAATATTTATGTACTACATGCACTCTGACGTGAATGACTACTTCACGAAAGTGCGTTTCTATGCTCTTTTGTTCAGACAGTTCATTGCCCATGATGCTTGCTTTGATCTAGGCTTATAGTGTGTTCCATACGTATCTACGGTCCATTATAACTAGTGATAGAGGGGTTGGTACATTTTGTGACCCCACTTTTTCTGCTCCCAGTTGAATTCAGCAGCCTTGACGGAATAAAGTACATTATTCCCTGCACTTTATTCCGTCAAGGCTGCTGAATTCAACTCGGAGCAGGCAAAGTGGGTGCAGTATATACCAACCCGTGATAGAGCACAGTGCTGATTTAGTTTGTATGAGTTCGTATGTCTTTGGCTAAAATAAGCACTTGGAGTATATTATTTGTTGAGCCATACCAGCGGCCCTTTATTGTTATCGGCTGGAGGGTGGGGGGGAGGGACTGATACCAGGGGTTCCCTAACACTATGACGTACACGAAAATGCGAGAAAGGGATGACAAACGCTTATACAGGGGTCAAGAATTGGAAATTCGGTTGGAATGCATACCAAATTGTTGGTTTCTTCCAGGATATGTTTGAACCCGCATGAGTAGCCCGGTATAAATTCTCTGTGCCACAATTGTAGCGATTGGAGGTATATCACCGTAATTCTCACTTTTTGTAGGAGGTTTCTTAATCCAGGATAGGTTTTGAACCCGCATGAGTAGCCTGGTATATGTACCATTTAAGCGATAGCCTGGTTTATGTACCGGGAACATCTACCATTTAAGCGGTCTTGGAGATTCTGCTTCAGATTCCATGTTTCTGTACTATAGAGTAAGATGCGTTCCACACAAGAAGGCAGTTTTAGTTGCTTTGATGAAGTCAGCTTTCCATATGATATTAAGCTCATTGCAGGCACTGCATATTTGTTATTTTTGTCAAGAAACCCTTCCTGCCATCACAAACATAGCACCCCATATATTTTAAATCTTCTGCTTCCTTGAATTCGTCGCCTGCATCACATACTGTCGTATTTCACATTTTTGAGGTTTTTGCGAAATTCCGCCTACTTACTTTGTTCATCGAGTTCTTGCCATCCACAAAGTTTGAAAATGTGAGGATGCCTAATTAATTAGTTTATAATTACAGATTTTTGTCATTTTCCTCAAAATCATCATATCCGAATTTCACATACTGTCGTATTTTAAAATCGCCATTCATTTACACGTGTTTGATATAGCGTTGTATTTTGCCGATCCCAAAATAAACGATTTCACATACAGACCTATTTTGACGTATTTCCATCGTTATTTCCATAGTGATCTATTTTACGTACATTGAAAAACAACGGCGTATGCGTCGTATTTTGCAATATACATTATTTGTGATTTCACTTATAACTTTGTAGCCTAATTAAGATAATATAATTGCAGTATTAAGTTGGATTCATGGTTTATATTGGACTTTAAAATGTTTTCTTCAAATAGTCCATAAGTTGCCATCATTGGATTTTCCGTTCGTTTGCACCCAACTGGTTGAGTAATTTTCCCATATTCACCTTGAAGGGGAGGTCCCCTTGACTAGGATGAGGTATGTTTTCCGCTCAGAAAAGCTGCACGTTAGCGTGTTCTGCCCATTTCAAAATGGCCGCTCATTGTTTTATGTAAAACCGCCATTATAATTTATTACAGATAGATTATTCCACGACTTACGCGATATCAAGTTGTTAACTTCCTAAGGGGGGCTTACACATCTAGGGCGCCAAGATGGCCTCCGCAAAGAGGCTATGTTTGGCTAAATGAACTTAAAGTGGCAATGTGGAAAAAAGACCGCTGGTGATCTTTTGGGAGCTCCAAAAAGAATTTATGACATTTATATTTTACGTCCAGGCTTGTTTTTAAAGATGGTGGTGATTATATTTGCTCTAAAGTACGTAAATCAGGAAGAAAAGTAGTCCTAACCATCTTTTCGATGTTTATTAACAACACTTTCTAATCTGCCCATAAATGCATTTCAAGAGTAAAAATATTAAAGTGGGATATTGACATGTCCAAGAGAGTGCTGTCACAATAACGGGTTACTACTTGGGCTATATAACATAGTTTTTTTAAACTACGTATGAAGACAACCGTCTCATATCAACCTAATACAATCCAATCATTATACATGGGTGTGGACTGTATTTAAGAACTACTTAGTAAACGTCAAGGTGTTTCCCAGTAAAAATAAAAAACTAAAAGAAATGACAAGTTGTCTAATTTCAAGGGAAAATTTAAATATGGAGACCTAAGAGGTTTCGTCCGACACATCAAGTGGATAGCTTTGTTTTCTGACTGTACCACCAGCTCCTTCTCTCCTACTACCGAGATCATCTTCTTTCCCAGCATCAACTAGTGTTGAGTGGTCTGCAATTGTCGAGAAGTACGAGAGAAGATTGCGGAAAACCGTTATCAATAGTTTTCCTTATGGTTCTTATTTTGTCGAAAAAGATGTGCAGGGGCATTTTTCTATTGATTTATGTCCCCCGGAGCGGATATAACCGCCGCCATAATGAGTTAAGATCATGTCCGCAATATACAAATGTCATCAATTCTCTTTTGGTGCTCTCAACATATTACTCGCATTCTTACCCCATCAATTTGGCAATTTTAGTACATTTAACAAAACATGCCTCCTTCCGGCGGCCATATTGCACACTTAAATGTCTAAGCCCACTTTAGGAAGGTAAAACTTCATTTCGTTTAGTCCTAGACAAATTTCTTACCTATAACGAAAATACAATTGCAGTTTTTCATAAAACAATGGTGGAAATTTTGAAATAGGCAGTACGCGCTAATGTGCAACATTTCGGGGCGGAAACATACCTAATCCTAGTCAGGTGAACACCCCCTTTAAGGTGATATATTGGAAAATTAATCACCAGGTGGGTGCAACAAACTCGAATTTTAAGGCCCGTACAGAAACTGGCTTATGGACTAAAAATAGTGTAGATGTTTCTTTTATGTTTCGTTCTACCGTATAGACATGAAATGTCGCGGTAGATTTTGAATTGCGATTTTCTCTGAAAACGTGTTTTGTAAAATACGACAGTATGTGATGTGGGCGACGAATTGATAGTTGTATCATTGCATGGTGCGGATAGAAGGATGATCCAGCTCTTCGTTGAGAATCATGCATTCTGTCTTCTTTGCATTCAGCATTCACTCTTCAATTGCAGTGAGTAGATCTTCGGCAGACGATATTAGTTCTGCAGTCAATGCAACATTGTCAGCATCTAGTCTAGACCCGTCAAGTACTTTTGACTTTGGCGCCCAGATGTTCTGCCAATTGCCAGACCATTATCATTCATTGTTTTGGATGACTGGTGCAATACATATACCACAATGAAGAAAAGGAATGGAGCGAGTTGCGTCCCCCTTGAAGACTCCCGCCCGTGCTAGTGAATACCTTGGTGGAACCATACATGTTTGGCTTTGTCATACCATAATTAGACATACAGAATGGTCATCAATGCCTTCATTGTTTTAAAATTATCGACCAACCCTACACCGGAGGCAAAACCTTGAAATCAAGGGGCTTTCATAAAGGGGTTTCCGTAACCTGACCAGCTGACAAACTTTGTTCTGACATATTTATGAATTCGGAAACCTTTATAAGGAATGACTGTGCTTTATTCCGTGAATGGTTTCCGAATTTTGCACCTTTTTAAAAAAAAAAAAAAAAGTGTCGGAGAAACGTGTGTCAATGGGTCAGGTTACGGAAACTCCCCTTTTCATAGGGGCATATGTGTGACTATTATGTTCTTCTATCGTGCGCGCGTCATTTGTTTCACCACTGCAACCAATAACCTCATCACGGTTTATTTCCGTATAATTATATTACGTGCCTGCTATTATCATGATTATAGAGGAATCTCAGTTTCTTTTCTTACACCGACAATCCAAATAAAAATGAAATCGAATTGTGGAACTTTCGGCGGCTTGTTGGATGGCTTTCCAAATGCCTGCTGCAAGTGCTAGGCGTGTTTGGAACCCCTTTTTTGAATGCACTTTTCATGCTGCACTCCAGAAATTGTCAATGGAAATGCTATTTTCAGTGGCGTACCAGGTGGGGGCAGAGGGGAGCAGAGTCCCCCTCTGAAAACATTTTTGAGCGGAAATCGGAAATAAAACACGGATATTCATGTTAAATCAGCCCCTGTTCGGATTCTTTGCCCTGCGACCGGGGAAATTTTTGCTTGAAATCGGACATTGTGTTGCACCTACCGGGAAATTGCCCCCTCGGAACCAACCGGGCTGGCTCGCGCCTGATAATTTTAAGATTAAAAACTGAAGAGAGTAAATTCACTACAGGACCCATAGATATTAGGAGCGTATTCTATTAAAAAACTGCCGCTGTGATATTTGTCACACTTCGGGTAGTCTGCGGAATAAGCTCATGTACACAATAAATACTGTGATTAGGCTTTTTTTCCGTCTAGACTACCTGGGGGCGGTAAAAATATACATGGTAATATAATATAGAACAGCGGCTTCAAACTTAAGCCATGATATACTTCAGTCGCAGCGAGCCGCTTTCTTCTCGTGCGCATGCGTAACCCACGATCTTGAGTTCAAAATCCGGTGTGTAACGCAATCGCTAGCTGCAGTGGCGAACAGTGAAGGGCCAGGGGGCAGCTGCCCCCCCCCCGACACCAAAAAATCAGGGAAAAAATCGGGAAGGGGAGCCAAAAATGGGAAGGAAAAAAGGGAGAAGGAAGAAGAAAAGAGAAAGAAAAAGAGGGAAAACGAAGAAGAAAGGAGTAAAAAAGAAGAAAAATGAGAAAAAGGAAGAAGAAAGGGGAAAAAGAAGAGGAAGAAGAGGAAAGAAAGAAGGAAGAGAGAAAGGGAAGGGGTAAGGTTGTGCCGACTGGGTCACTCGGTGAGCACAGCGAGCCGGAACAATTGGCGCCTGAAAAATCGGGAAACTTCTGAGTCTGGCCCCCCCCCCCCGGAGGCTCAGGTCTGATTACGCCCCTGGCTAGCTGCGAATGGATGTTTATCGCGGGCTTTAACCACCGATGCTGCCCAGTTCCAATCCCAGTTCATTCGCTGTGGAAACCAGTCTTATTGAAAAGGCTCAAACGGCAGTCTCACCGCGGTTGAGGTTTTGAATCTACCCCTACAATATAGTGTTTTCTCCAGGTCGTATGGGCTAATTCCAAGGAAGTCGGGTGTGCTCGGGGGGCCTTTTTGTAGCAAGTTAATAGACAATGAAGGCGGTTTAGACGGAAGAACAAACTGTGGAAGAAGCTGTCATTATGCTCCAGGGTAAGTGTCTTCGTTTATTTGTATTGCAAAACACCGATATCGTATTGCAGGCCATTGGTTTCGAATCAAGATGTCGCCAAAGATCTTAACCTGTGAATAAGGAATAACTTTTAACTTAGATATTTTTTTACTACAATAAATTGTATTTCATTATGTTTTTGTAGTGGTAATTATGTTGGCGTGAGGCCTTTTAAGAGTGGACCAAGATGTACGCAGTGTGCGTCGGGAATAGGCTGTTGCCTAGACAACGCGTGTAGTAAGTAACACTATTCGTAGAAAACGAAAACTTGAATACCGGGTGTTTCAAAAAAGGAGAATACGCAAAGCGCCTCTATTTCACGAAGAGAAAAAAGTAAACCATACAAATTAATACACATCTTTCCAAAAGGACACATATTGACTGGGTTATGGCCGATTGGAAATTTGTACCACTTTTTCATTTTATCCACAGGTGTTACTGTTTTCTTTGTATTTAGACAATACACATTCTCCAAGCACATTCTTTTGTTTATTGTATCTTTTGTTCTTGCGACAAAGGTCAGTCCAGATATTGAAAAGGTTAGTTTAAATTATTACAAATTCCTAGATCTTACCTCATTTTCTTTACCTCTCGGTACTGGTAAATTCAAACACATACCCTGATACATATGAATAGTGTGTGCACTTCTATATTTTAACAAATATATTACTTGATATTTGCACCAATCATACTCAGAGTTAGCAAATATTCGGGAATATTATCTAACAAAGTATCTAACAAATTTACTCTGATAGAAGATGCAGTGTGAAAATTACTGTCATATTTTTGAATGGCTTTCATGGTGTATTTCGGACTTTATTTCTGCTATTGTTTCTTTGTATTTGTTACAGCAAATCCGCCTCCTAATCAAGTTGACTCATGTGGTATGTATACCGGAATATACTAAATTATACATAGTCGAAATAAACTTATGAAATATAGATACCCTACAAGTACACCGAAATCCACACATACCCATACCCGCGGACAGAAAGATTTTACGTATTACATTTTTATGTAAGTCCATCCCATTATATCAAACACCGCTATAACCGCTATAATTCCTACATTAATATGTTCGAACATTCATTTTCTCCTGGTTGCAAATATGGCATGAAGCAGAGCAGATCGTGATGAATGCATTTACCGGTGTGTCCCAAAAAAAAAACCGCAACACTTTGGTGGCAGGACGCCATAAAGTTTTGAACAAAAGCACGTGACTACTTATTCTCTTTTGTTGTACGGTCGAATAGGACTGCTAGCTAATCTCCCTGAAAAGTTTCATAATGGAGAGTTAATAGTTTTTGTAAAATATGTCCCCAACAATCACGTAACCCGCAGAACCCATTTTACAAAATGAGGAGCTGGTAACCGGCACTAGACCTTGCAATGAAGAACAAATTGCATACATATTGATTGCAATCTACATTTACTTGCCCAATTTCGTGCAGAACAACTTCTACTTACTGGTTCAAATGGCTGCATTTACATAGACTTATTACTTAACCGATAATGATAAAACATTAATTAATTTGCGATAAAATATGTTTAAGACAATATAAACTATTACGAGTCATAGACAAACTCCACTACATAAAATTGATAATGCGTTGGGCTGCAACTTGCTTGTACTGAAAATAATGTTAAATTCTCAACTTTTTGAAATAAAACCTATGTTTCAACCAACACTCAATAACAATATCAGGATAAATTCATTATTCTGTTCATTAATTTTTGGTTAAGATAACGCTTTGTGTGCCGCCACAAAATGATGATGAATGATTAGCTCTAATCCAATGCTGTCTTATTTGAACAATAAAGTCGAAGTATTTGTTGATCACACATTCCTAATTCGATCTATTAAGTATGTTAAAAGGCCTGTTTTTTAGAGCTGTCATTATAACCAATGGAAACTTCATATGTTATATCCTGTCAGTAGCTGTTTTTAGTTTTTATAAAAGAAAATGAAATGGTGGTTGGACTTACAGATTCATATTGGTGGTTCTCTGGGCGCAGAAATGTACAATGCCGTATTTGTAGTTTAATAGTGCCGGAAGATCATTTGTTTAAATGGTCCTCCTGCGGGTTACTTGATTTTCTGGGGTCATATCTTAAAAATTATGGACTCTATCTAAAAACCTTTATGAACTTTTCAGGATCATTAGCTAACAGTTCCATCTTACCTTCCACAAAGAATAAGTAGTCATAGTGCTTTGTTAAACCTTATGGCCGCCTGCCACCAGTTTTGCGTTTTTTTTTTTGGGGGACCACGGTAGTAGTGCAGATTAACGTGACAAATTGTGGGCTATTGTGCAGTTTCGATTGGCACTATTTCATATTGGAAGACGTTTTCAAAATGGCCGTTGAATAATTATGCGGAATCCGTATATTTCTAATACAATTCATTCTTATGTTCACACATACAGAAGTTGGAGCTTTGGCCATTCACGGTATATTTTACTAGCCAAATACCAATACAACGGTGGCAAAATTCTCAGTCCTTTAAAATTGGGGGCGTTCTTCAAACAAATGGGGTGCTCTTATTGCTTTAGCCCTTTCAGAGAAATCTTAATCAAAAACATTGGTACAATGTAGATATTGTTTATAGATAACGGCAACCCATGCTAGATTATACATTGCCTAACAGTTTTTAGAGTTTATATTGACAAAACAAGCTAGGGTCCAGAATGGCACTTGTAGCGCTTTTTAGATCTTATTCTCAAAGCACGTTTCTGTGGTTTTAATATTTTGTGTCCGTCCGCAAGAGGGCACATAGGGATTTTGCTTTAGGGATGAATCAATACTCACTGGTCGGGGTTTTCCGGTTGCTGCCCGGTTCGCGCGGTTCAATTATTCATTGAGTTTGCTGAATTACCTAATCGGATTTTTTAAATGGTTCAGAAGAGTGAGCCGGATTAAATAACCGCCTGGGAACCGGGCAAGAACCGGAAAATGCCCTCCCGGTTAAGTTTTATTTGGTCCCTTACTATTGAGTGTATTTATCTGTGTAAACCTCTCCTGTTGTGTGTCTGTTTTAAAATATGCTGATAGCTCAAATGTTAACCCTAAACCCCATAATTGCTCGCTGTTGTCCACATACGTTTCACACGATTTCATTCACGGCACTTGCATGTAATGGTTCTATGGGAAGACATCTCTCTAACACTCTCTAACCAAGGGCTCAGTTCGGTAGTCCTTGGAATTGCTGACATGTATGTTCTGGGTATCATCATAATAAAACATACTAAAAAAACAGGGTGTATTTGCTTTAATTCACTATTGAATGAAAGCTATTGAACCGCGCCATGGGAATTGATATTTTATTAGCTCATATTGTGTGTACTTGTGCCGCACTAGTTTACCCCCTCAAGGGTTGGGTGTCAAGTCTCATGTAGAGGTCATAGAAGTCATGGCCTAAAATTTTTCAAATAGTCCAAATTGGCATGGTGTTTCGACCTGTGTTGTTCAATTTTCATGATACTTGGATACACCTTTGGTCCTTAGGTAATGTCACACTTGTTGATGCCCTCATGTGACTTTGGTGACCTCATCTGACCCTTGACCTCATTCCCAAACCGCAAAATGCCAAAGTACGGCGGTCCCGGTAGTTTTCCATTCCCACGGTTTAGTCTGTGTCACATGAACTGCGAAAGATATTATAGTTAGTACTTGCGCGAGAGATTAACGTTATCAGTCCGCCATTGAGAATGTGTGTAAATGAACAAATCTCTAATATCTCCGGAAAAACGAAGGGGTTTCTATGGATATTTTTGCAGTCAGAGGGTCCGTTACTATGTGTTTTGTTTTGAATAGTATCGTAATTGATTCTGAACCTATAAAACCTAGCGAGAAAATTGAACATTTTTGTCGGGGTACTTCGGTGCTCGCAACACGGGAAATTGAACACGCAATCGCTACTGTCCATCCATTTTTCCCAAAATGCCTTTCGATATTTTTCCAGTCTTGAGAATTTTTAAACATTTTATTTTTTTCCTTTTCTTTATGTCAACTTTTTTTTTCAATTTCGAAACAGGATTACGTACTTACCGCGACTTCGCCCGCAGTCCTTGGTAGTGTCACACGTGTTGTCTGAACCTTATTGAACTTGGTGACCTCACGTGACCTTTGTCCCTCATTCACAAACCGCAACACATGCCAAAGTAAGCCGTCAAAGTTGAGGTATATGGTATGAAAACCTCTTTTTATACTTTACTTTTGAACAGGGTAAACATAAAATGGTTTCTTATCATACCGTGTTCACATGTTATTGAGGATAAATCTACATTTTTAAGTCAGATTTTGTTTATATCTTTATTTTGGCCGAAACAAACGGTAAAAATTCATTGTTCATTGATTTTAACCAAATTTTGGTAGGGGCGACCATTCATGACGTCATGGGAACAAGGTGCTGGGATGTTGTGTACTTATTTTTGATCAATGGATAACGGGGGAGACTGCAATAGGCTATCCATTGAGACCATAGGGTTCGGTATGGGGACATCTACACCCCCTCCCTCCCCGTTAGACGTGTTCAAAAATAGTTCGACGGGGTTAAAGCAATAATGGCACATTTTTTGAAGAGGCGTACCCCAATTTTTCAAAATTTCATATTTTGGCACAGTTTGCGTTGGTAATTGTCTATGAATCTATACCTGCGAACGAGACTGCTAAAAAATGCTTATTTAACATAAATAAAGCGATTTTGTATTTGGAATTTGTATCCCAGATTGACTAACGGCAGAGCTTGAAATGCTAGCGATCTATTCCGTCCATGGTGAATAGTGCCATCTCGAGAAAATACCCTGATTGACTTGACCTGAACCGACTAAACAACTAATGGATGAGCGTGGACACGTACATGGCGCTATTTCCGGCTATTTCACATTGGAAGGCCGGTTCCAGCAGCCGTTGAATTATTACGGGGATCCCGATATAATTATTCTAATTACAAAATTCCCTTCGTTTGTGCACACAGAATTTGGCGAGCTTAACCATTCACAGGTATTTTTTTTTTTTTTTAAAATTAGGTTAAAAACGCGTGTTTTTTTGTTTTTTGAAAATTTTGGGGCGCTCTTCAAAAAAGTGTCTATTATTGCTTAATATGTGTTTTTCCAGTATTCAACTGATGTTTTTTTTTATAAACTAACCGGCTCCCAAGACGGTTTTTAGATATTCAAAACCTTAGAGTTTTTAACATGAAGTCTTGAAGTCTTTTCTCTTTTACAATAATTTAGATTGTCGTCAGATCTGCCACAATTGCGGTACAGTGACAGGCTGCAAATGCACCACCGGCCTGGTTGTTGGCACGCACCGCTTGTACAAGTGAGTACGACGCTTTTTTATAATAGCTACTAAACTGAAGAATTACCAACATCTGATCAAACAACTGATTATGATATCGTCTTTTCATGGCATTGGGTACATATCTTTTTCCCATCTGCTCATCGTGTACTGTAATTCCGATTTCCAGGGGGTACTTTCGCATGTTTGCGAAAATCTCGACCATTCCCGTTTGCGGGAGACTATTAATTATCCCCACTGACCTTTACACATGGCTCCGCACAGTGAAGTGGTCGCCCGAGTTGAAACCACAGGAGTGTTTTTTTTTACCTATACCTATGGCGGAAACAATATATACACCTGCTGGTCACATATTCCACACAGATATTCTATTGTTTGACAAGGTGTTGCATTGTTTTCGCCGCCATCTGTATAGTAAAAACCAGAGGGGTTTTGAGTCCATCCCACAATGCCACCAGTTTTGGAAAAGTTCACACCTCAATAAGGGTCATGTGATCACATAAAAATCCTATTCTGAACACGTAAAACCCTGGACTTTAACGCTCATTTTAGCCCGCAAAAGCGTTAGTACTTAAGGAATGTTTGCATGATTGTGAAATGGCTTGTGTTCTAACTTTGGAACACTTTTTATCCCTAAGTACTGACATGTGTTTCGTACAGTACGATATAGGCACATTACTATGCATCCTTGGATTGTTCAAACACCCTTGGTAAAAACTACTTCCTGTTTCAATCGCGACTCAGACCCGCGATCCATGTGTATAGAGGTCGGTGTTATCCACATATCATCGATGCGCGCTAAGGGTTATCCATCACTAACCTGCTTTGGATAGACAAAATCTTGAGAGTAGACTACTTTCTTGCATGGAATTTCAAAACTGTTTTAAATGCTGAAATGCCTTAAGGAGTGATGGAATGTCATGATTGACCCAAATGATTGGCGCAATCTTTTAATATGCTTACGGTCAGAAATCATTTCTGGCTAATCGTGCTAGTTGTTGATTCGTTTATTGCTATAGTAAGTTCGAGGGCTTAGATAACATGTAGCTAATGCTTATAAAATACGATCGTTTCTTACTGCTCCTTTGAGATTTCCTTTTTGGTATGTTTTAATGTTAATTTAGTTCACATCATTTACTCTTTTCCTGACCATTTTTGTATCACATTCAGAAAGGTGTGAGGATACTCATGATAACTGTTGGAAAAGTCCAGGGTGGCCAAGTCCAGCATACTGCGGACAACATCCAGCCATTCCAGCTGGTTGCCCAGCAATGTGTGGTTTATGCGGTAAGATTAGATATTCATTCGTACCAATGGATTAAAGACACTATCAGTGATTCACCCGAAAGAGACATTTGAAATGTGCAGGAATAAGTCTGTATATTTCTTATAAGTTACTTTTTTCCAACTAATTGACAGAAAAAGGAAGAAAACGGCAGTCTTCAAAGATATGACTCTCTCTTCAATTACGTTGTAGTAAGTGTCCGTTCGGACAGTAATGACTAATATATCCAATTTTGTCCTTATTAGGTTGCTTTTGGCCTTATCATTTGTAGGATATGTTTGGGTACCTCTACTTGTTACAGACATTTTTCCGATTTTATGATTTAGCAAATCACTGATAGTGCCGTTAAATTAGACATGTGTAAAAGGGCCTGTACATTACTCAATAGCTAATTTATTTCTAGATAAAATAGAATAGCAAATGTAGGTGTATGGTTCAAAAGAATCTTTATATCATAGTACTTTTGTGAATGTAAATATTGTGACAGTTGGGCATAAAGATAATGTTTTGTACTATACTGTACATTCTGTACTATAAAGCAAGCAAACTGTGAATGTTTTGGGTGTCTTACAATAGATGATTTTGTGTGTTTGCAGTGGTCTATCGAAAAGTATAATATGAATTTTGATATGATATTGATACAAACATGACAAATAACAAAATAATTGTTATGCATTTGCAAAGAATTCGTAGCGTATGCATGTATTGGTCTGCAGGAAGAATAAAATCTAAATTTTAAAAAATTATATTGATACACTGAAATAAGTATTTTGCACAGACATTCTTTCACATATTATGTGAGTTGTTTAAAGTCATTAAATAGCGTTCTATTGCTTTCACACGGGAACTTTTATTATGGCAGAGATATAATAATTACAATAAAAATACAGGGAATTATGCGAAAGACTTGGTCTGAGGTAATTTATCCATATAGCGAGTGCAGGCTCAACGATCCCAATGACATGGTACTTTATTCCGCGGAGCTGCCTTGTTGCTAACGGTATTGGAAAAGGAAATCAAATGTAAAAAAGACAGCCTTATTTACAATACAAAATACTAGCAGACTATTCATGTAATTATGTTGCGAGGAAACGAGTTATATCGAATGAACAATACTTCCTTTTTTTGGTGATATATTCATACTTTTATATTCAACGGTTTGACGTTTCGTGCAATCTGTTTTGGCGCCTGTACAACGAGACAATAGTTCACAGTTTCAACGTATACTCTTTATCTTGTTAAGTTAATAGAAATACGCCAACACCACTCTCGATTCCAGCAAAATACGGCACTACGTTTTAAAAAATAACTAAAAGAGACACAAAATCGGAATGCCCCACACAAGATTGATCATGGAACAACGAAGCCATAGGCTGACCGGCCCACTGAAATTAACGCCATCGTTCATTAGCGTTTGGGCTAATTATTATTATGTGTTTAATTATTATTATAGAAAAAATCTAAATTAGAAATTTAGCCATTTTGTATCAAAGAAAAAAATATTAGTCTAATTCTTTTCAATGCGGATATTTTTGATGGAAAGCTTTAAATCAGTGCAAAGATCAGGATTTTCAGTTTTTAGGGACACTTTATATTTGAAATCTCTCGTTACAATAACCTTTAAGATATCGATCAATCTAGGTCAAAGACCATTGAATTTTGTTGAAATATGAAGTATTTCCACTTATAAGATAGCAGGGTAAAGAAGTACAAAAAATGGTGCGATTTGTACAAATCGGAATATCTTCCAATTTTGGCAACCCAGTCTTGTCTTTTTAATGCATAGCTCCAAAACCGTAAGCCGTAGATAATACAAACTATACGTTTTTGAATCGTTATAAGAAGGACAATTTGGCATTACTCCTGCGGTAACTTGAATTGCCCTCTCCTGGATCACAGAAAAGATGACAACATCATCTTTTCTAATTAGTGTGCCCTTGTACAATACATTTATAGTTGTTGCCAAAAATTAATAAATCAAAAATAAACTGCACTCGATAGTTTTTATTACACACATAGGCCTCCACTATTATGAGGCCATACACACAACCGGGTTTTAATTAATCTTATTCTCTAAGTCATTATGCATTCGAACTTACCGATCGTCTAGTGTGTTATATAACTGATATATTATATATACATGTATTACTGTTTTTACAGTGCCAGGTGATGAGGAATGTGGTAAGCTTATGCTTTCTTTGTTTTCAGAAAGGGTTGTAGTTGTTTCTAACGCATAGGTTTGCACTCCTATAAATTTATAGTTTATCAGGGCGATAGTATGTACTTGGTTTGATAACGCAAAGGATTCAGCGCCTGAATACCTGACATCACTGTATATAAATGCAATCCACTAATGTTGGTTAACATTTTACGCAACTCTTGTGTCAGTTTATGTATTTGAACTCAGTGGCGGATTTAAGAGTCAGCAGTGTCAGCAGCTGCTGACAGGCCCCCCATAAAATATTGCTCTCATGGCCACCTCAGACACTCCCTTTAGTTGCAAAAAAGTGAGACATTGCATCATTTTACGACCCAAAGAGGCGCCCGCCTTAAGCTGCTGACAGGGCCCTTTTCTTTAAATCCGCCACTGTTTGAACTGCCGTTAATTCAAATATCAACCCATTTTACCCAACAAGATTTGCAGTGTAGCCTCAGCTGACCTCAGGCATGGTTTTTGCGAGACAATTCAAAATACATGTATTTGAGCTTATATGTAGCTTTTGAACTTTGACTTCGAGTTCAAGATGGTCAAAATACGAATCTTAGGGTCCAAGTGCTGTAATGTCTCGCAAGCATGGGGGATAAGATCAGTGGTCCTTTTTGAAGTGTCACAAGTGCACCTATAGCAGAAGTGCCAGGTGTTGAATCATCCGTCTAAATTACAATCCGTTTCAAATATTTTGTATTTATTCACCATGGCCGTAAATGTGACATTCTTGCCTGATGCGGGTGTTTATTGGGTTTCGGAACGGTCACATCCCTCGCCTGTTTCAAGGACAGTGCAATAACTCTCTTTCGTCTCATATTTTACAACGTAACCGAAGATAAGCATTACGCTGACTTGAAGATGTGGGCCCGACCTGACCATCTCGAAACTTGATAGGCGCTGCTTCAGGCCAGGGTGCAACAATTAATATGGAAAGGGTGTGTAGGGTTAACAGGAAGACTTTTCATGAAATTTGCCAATGATTGTAAGGGACGAATTCAATGCTCAACTGGTGGGCGTTTTCCGGTTCTTCCAGACTTCCCGGTTCCGCGCGGTTCAATTTAATTCATTGAGTTTTGCTGAATTACTTAATCGGATTAAAGGATTCAGATTGAGCGGAATAAATGAGCCGCGTGGAACTGGGCAGAACCGGAAAATGCCCGTCGGTTGAGTATTGATTTGTTCCCTAACAAATAATGTGTTTTTTTTCAGTTACAACGGAAGCCCCTGTAGTCACGACTACAAGTACAACGGAAGCCCCTATCGTCACGACTACAATTACAACGGAAGCCCCTATCGTCACATCTACAATTTCAACGGAATCCTCTGTCGTTACGACTACAGTTACAACGGAAACCCCTGATGTCACGACTACAATGCTTTCTACGGTATCCGCCACTTCCAGTACCAGCCAGTCGGTCACCACTACCTCGACCGGTAAGTTAGTCGCTACAACCGTCACTACCATATCAACGTGTAAGCAATCGCATCAATTTCAAACTAATGCTAACTTAGTTAATAACCTTAGCCAGTCCTACCCACCGGCCAGCAATGTGTTAATTTAAAGTCACTATCAGCGATTTTTTCAAAATGTTACCAAATCGCGCCCCCTATTTTTCATCGAAGTCCATTTTTTGCACTCTTGTATTGTATTAAAGACCCCTGGAAGTGGCTGAGCGTAACACGACGTATTTTTCAAGCAATGACGGTTTTTCTGCTTTGTTTACTAAAAGACGACGGGATCCGACTTTTTAAGGTCTAGAAACAGTCATAAATGGCATCTTCAAGACCGTTAAAAATGCTTTGGTGTCTATTTTTCACAAAGAACTGTAATATTGAGGGCACGTGTGGTCCAGTGGATAAAGCGCCCGACTCGCACGCCAAAGGTTGTGAGTTCGAGCCTTGCGTAAGGCGCTTTACCTCAATTACTCCTCCATACCCAGGGGTATAAATGGGTACCGGCATTATTCAATGTCTGGAAGGTAACAGACTCGCTGTAGAGGAGGTGTAGCGAGCCCCCTACAGCAACATTATATGGTGGAGTCTGGCCCAATCGCTTCGAAAGAGAGATGGGCACTCCGTTCCTGTGTATACAGGTCCGTCTCCTTTACCCTTTACCTTACTGTAATATAAGTTGTTAATATGACACTAGCAATTTAGAGACAAATTGGGCATTTTGAATTTGGAAAAAAATGACTGATAGTGGCTTTGAACTGTAATCTCTTATTAAACAGCCTTTACAACTGATACAGAATCATCATTTATGCATGACCTTAAACAGCTGAAACTTTGAGTGTTTTTTTTTTTCCACTCTTGTTTACACAATTGCAAAAGTGTTCACGTTGTGGTCCCGCTTTGCACTCGATTTGGCAACCAATTTTGAGCGCCCTCACCGGGAAATCCCTGAGTCGGCTTTTAAATGCCAATAGAATTGTCCGCATGGTCAGCTACTGACTAGTTAAAGTGAAACGATTGTGACGATTATTATTATTGCATTTCCCCGTGTATGACCTTTGACCTCAGATTTGTTCTGTTCTCCGGTCGGTGGTCCATTTGACAAAATTTGGTGACCATATGGCATTTCTGCGCAAATTGACCTGTAGATGACCTTTGAACTTTTAGGTTACTCTGAAACCTTGATAACAAACGTCAGACTGTCCTCCCCCTACCTTCATGCCAAATATCAGCGCCATATGTCAAAGCATAACGAAATGCAGACAGACAGATATGGCATTTCTACGCAAGTTGACCAAATTTGGTGGTCATAGGGCATTTCTATACAAATTGACCTCTAGATGACCTTTGACCTATTGAGTCACTCTGAAACCCTGATAACAAACGTCAGACTGTCCTCCCATACCTTCATGCCAAATACTAGAGCCATATGTCAAAGCATTATGAAATGCATACCTGGACAGACAGACATATCTATTTTTTTAATAATAGATTATTATTATTATTATTATTGCATCGGCCTGTGGCGACCTT
This sequence comes from Ophioderma brevispina, assembly GCA_023653785.1. NCBI lineage: Eukaryota > Metazoa > Echinodermata > Ophiuroidea > Amphilepidida > Ophiodermatidae > Ophioderma > Ophioderma brevispina. Next base: position 25,053 of record JAMKCH010005365.1, read on the forward strand.
TGACCTATGTGTGTAACTTTTGACCTCAGATTTGTTCTGTGCTCAGGTTAGTGGTCCTGTTGACCAAATTTGGTGGTCATAGGGCATTTGTACGTAAATTGACCTCTAGATGACCTTTGACCTTTGGGTCACTCCGAAACCCTCCAAACAAAGGTCAGACTGTCCTCCTCTACATTCGTGCAAAATATAAGGCACACAGATCCATACATGATAAGCTTAAAATGAATGCATAGAACAGACAGATGCCACATTTCTAATGCAAATTGAGCTCAAATTGTCCAATTATGGTGGTCTTATAGGCCATTTCAACGCAAATTGACCTCAATGACCTTGAACCTTTTGTGCCACTTCTGAAAACCTGATAACAATCGTCAGTACCAAGTCAAAGCATAACGAAATGCATATCTTAAACATACATTTATTTTAGTAGTCAGAGATCAGTAGTAGGTAGTATATCTGTAGTCCGTAGTCGTATGGTAGGAGTGGATAGTCGGAGTAGGAGTAGTAGTAGTAGTAGTAGTCGTCTGAGAAGTAGTATTAGTAATATCAGTAGTAGTAGTATTAGTAGTAGAGAAGTAGTACAATGTCTCTATATCCGAAAAAACTGCGTAGAACACTATTAGCTTTCTATTATTACAAAAGGTCTCGCGGTATCATTTAATATGCAAATTTATGAAATAGTAGTCCAAACTTATTAGAAAAAATACGAATATTCACTTATCTCACCAATGCTGGCTCACAAATGAACAATAAGGTGTCTGGACCTTATCTTTTGAGGGTAAAATATCAAATGATAGAACAACTAGAGTATTTTTAGGAGGTAAATTTCTCTCAAATTTCACACTGGATTCGGTTTTTAGACCACCCACCGGAAGTTTTTGGAAGGGTTATTGACAAATGTGGCAAAAAAAACCCAAAAACCTTGTTTTGAACTTGAGTGCTATCGTATCGTCTCCACCATAGAAAACCAGCTTTGACTTTCTGTCCGTCGTCATCGTCCTCATTATTAATACAGACGGCGTATTGCTTATTCCACTTTCAGGTGTGATCTAATACATTGGTAATCATTCCAAATATTTAAAAAAAACCTAGCGAGAAATTGTGGGGCGCTTCTTTTTGGAAATCTCCTCATGTCTCTTTAAAAATGCCAGATGCGCCATGAGGTATAATACGCAAATGAGTCCTCCTTTGAAAAAAAAAAATCTATTTTTTGGGTAGATCTCCGCGGCCAATATTTCACGTAACTGCACACGTGTTGAGGGTCGAGATTATTAAAAAGGTAACTTGTAAATTTGGGGGTATTTTCACTAAATCTACACTTAGAGAAATAGGACATTTCCAGAAAGAAGCGCCCATTTTGATTCGACCCGGTGTGGCAGGAGATATTGTTCCCTGTAGCCATAGTCCGGAGACCCTAAGTTTTGTTTTAATATTCCGGAGATGCTGGCAAGCTATGAACTTTAGATCCCCCCCCGGACTAATGATTTATAGGAATTTTAGTCATAAAGTGGGGATCAAAGTCCCTAAGAGGATATCAGTCCTTAGAATAAAATCCAGTCCGGACATGGACGACCAGTCCTTAGGAACTAGTGTCCATTTCCGAGAGTAGGTACTCTAGTCCTCAGGGAATTAATACCCTGTCAGGGGTGGACTATCCCTCTTAGGATAGGTCCAATTCCGAACCTGGACTAATATACCTTAGAATTATTGTCCAATGTCCTGAAGTAGGCAGACTATTAGTCCTAGGAATCAAGGCCCTGCCCAGAGTGGACTGCAACCCCTTAGGGATCGGTGTCCGATTCCGACGTGAACTATAAATTCTTGGGGAGTATTGTTCCGATTAATTTGGGCGACTCTCATTTCTTAGGATTTAATGCCCTGTCAGAGGTTGTCACTATATTTTCCATAGGGATTAGCGTCCATTTCTTGCGTGGACTCATTCCTAAGAAAGTATGTCCAAGTCCAAGGTGGAATATGATCTTTAGTAATTAATGTCCAAGCCCGACTTGACTGACTACTAGTGCTTAGGAATTATTGTCCATGTCCTAGTCACACTCGTTCCTTGGAATGTTTATCCAAGTCCGAAGAATGTTCCAGAATTTTTGAGAAATGAACCTATCTTGATAACACTAACCATGCATAGGATTTGTAGCCCCTAAACAACTAATAACCGAGTAACTAACATATGAATGACACATATCATAACATTGGTATGTTTTTGTTTTCTCTATTTCTTTCCCTGAAATCCCCCCTATGTATATAAAATGTGACATTAAATTTTCAAATACACTTGGTGACCTAAAATGCTTGTAATACCTAACGTTTCAGTGGCGAGCTTCCTGCATGATTTTCATTTTCAGGAGGATGTTCTATCCATTCGTGAATAGAGCAGCCCCCGAACAATGAAAGACGCGAAATCTCCACCACTTGTTGCTCATAATTGAAGCATCACTCTGAATGGAGTAGTGCGTAATTATGTCCCTCGCTTAAAACCCACACGACCCGAAGATCCCCTTTGACGCCCATGTGTGAAGGAGTCCCAAAGCTCCACTCCTTCCAATTTTCTTTAAAATCCTTTGATTTATAGACCTACAGTGACTGAACATGATCCCAGTTGACTTTTACATGTCCGGAGTCACATGTGTGCCCTTTGCCAGTAATCTTGTGGTACACAGTCTATGGGTCGAGTGACAAATTAAGAATAGTAGATTATTTAGTTGCATAAGTTCAACGTACCCTGCGTTACCTTTGACCTCAAACTGTTGCTGTTACTATGGGTCAGCTAGAATCCAAATAAGTCCAAAAGGTAAAATATTTTAAAAAAATTTAAAATTTGGAACTATTAATAATTATATTAATAATAATTTACCTTAGAATGACCCTAGGGGGAGAATTTTGATGTTTTCCATATCTATACTGAATTAAGAATCATATTCATATCCTTTTGTTAGTCTAGTGATTAATTTTAATTGGGGGGCAGAATTAATATTCATATCCTTTGACGGAAGAAAAGCGCACAAAGGATAAACGTTAGTGGAAACGAAATTTCCCCCTATACGTATAAATTAGTGCATAAGAAAGACAAATTTCCCCCTAACCACCCAACTAAGTCCTGATACGATACTACTGTCTACTACTACTACTACATACAGCAACTACAACTACATCACTGACTACTACATCCTACTACTACATAATACTTCTACATACTACTAACATATTACCTACTACATATACTACTACATAATACAACTACATACTACTACTACCTACTACTACTACATACTACTACTAAATTCTACTACTACATATACCCTGGGAAGCTAGCAATTATTTGCAACAACATCTCAGTCAAATGGTTTGAGTGATTAAATACCTTGACAACTTGATAGGAACCCCTGAAATGCGACTCTTAAGTGCTGCAAATGATGCCTAAGGAGGGGCCAAGACACAGTTTGCACAGGGGTCAACATTTTTAATTGACCCAATCATGTTTTTGAAAAGTGTTAACCCACATTTATGTGTATAACCATAAGGTTCATAAAGGTATATTCTTATTAGGCATCACACTCGGCCATGTCCCCTTACCTGCTACACCGGCTAATAATAATAATAATTAACACTATGCTTAATAATAAGAACAATTTTAAGTTTAATATAATAATAATAAAAACACCATCATAAGTAATCATAAATTTAAACCTTTGTTTTAGGCATTAACATAGGATAGTGCCCATATATCTCACTTAATGAACAATATTTGTAACTACTACCACGTAGAATTCTATGACTTCAGAGAAAAGCTTAAAATTGGGTTGGATAATACATACTTGTCCCAAAATCCATAGTATATAAGAAAATGCTAAATTGGCACACGACCTGTTTAATAATTTTGTTTATGTTTGTATTTACCTCTTTTGTGTTAATTTCTGATTATTTATATATTGAATTAATTAAATCTATACATCAAACTTAAAAAGTAATGGTTTTTGTTATAGGGACACGGATTTCTCGCATCGTTTGTTTTTCACATTTTTGAACTTTTTTAGGAAATTTGGTCAAAATTAATTGAACTTTCAAGGTGTTGGGAATGCGTTTAGGATGTAATTAAGTACTGTGGAAGCAAATTGGCATACAATTTTAATTTAGCTTCGAGAAAGCTTAACTTATGATGTAGGCCTCTCTGGAAAGGCCCTCAGCTATGTCTCTTCTTCAAAACATCCTTAATTCTGCATCTGTATTTTACCTGACATCCCATAAATGTGAAGAAACTGTAATTTAATTTTGAGAAAAAAAACGATTTGTAAAAAAAAAAAAAAAAAAAAAAAAAAACAAAATATTAATAATAACATATTGAGGACTACGATAAATATTTATAGGAGCCATTATAAACAGCACAAACGAAAAACGTTAATGACTAGAATCGGCAAAATATAGGTTATGTTGTTTAAAAACATTTACACTTAAGATTTAAAAAAAATGGTCCATTATAACTACCTTTGAGTGTACAAGTGTGAGCTATCGGGTGTTCCTACCACAATATTCATGCATCAGAGAAACACAAATTTAAAGTTTATGCACTTTTCGTATACTGTCACATAAAACGTATGATTTTAATTATAGGCCTACACACCAACGACGGCGTGCCAGAAATTGGCATAGACACATAGGCGTATATATTTCTATTTTTACACTAAATATTTCCCAATGTCCCGATTCCAATTCATTTATTTCCATAAAAACAATACATCAAATGACATGCAAACACCCAAAAACAACCATGAGGAGTAGACAGGAAACCCCATTTAGGCCTGAGAATAACCTCACCACTTGAAATACCAGAAAATAAATACCAGAAATGGAACTGGAGTGTGAAAGAAATATAAAACATAATCCGCAGAAATTGGGGAGGAAATCACATAAATGTTGTGAAAATCCTCAAGAGGCCTTCCGATTGCATGATTCAGGTTTCGTGTTTTTTGTTACCCTACCCGTCCCTTTTACAAAAAATATGTATTTAATTTGAAATTTACCGTAAATAGCCATAGATATATTTCCTGCACCCTTACTCTCATTACAAAATAACCGTTGAGTGTTAAAGCTGACTTAAGCCATACTATTAGATAGATTGAAGGATTAAATATTTCTAATAATCATTTTGGGCTACTTAATTAGGTTTAGTTGTACTTGGGTTTCACATTACCTTACGTGGTTTATGTAGTAGAGATATTATACCAACATCTTCAAGTCATGCAACATTCCATTTAAGTTCCAAATTGTAAAAAGCTCAAACTGTGACATTTTTACTCTAATTAACTCTACCCCCATCTCAACTTGGTTCATTGTATCAATGTTTTTTGAATTCATGTTTCCTTTTTTTCCTTCTTTTTTTTATTTTGTGTGATGTATAATTGCATGATGTCTTGTTGTTGTTGTTTTCGTGTGTGTGTGGTGTGTGTGTGTGTGTGTGCATGTGTGCGTATGTGTGTAACATGTGTGTCATGTGGGAGGGGTGCATGTGTGTGTGCGTGCGTGTGTTAGTTTAAGTGTGTGGGGGGGGTGTGTGTGGCCTGTGGTGGTGCGTGTGTGTGGCATGTGTGTGCGTATGTGTGGTATGTGTGGTGCATGTGTTAGTGCATGTGGGTGTGCGTGTGTGCGTGCCGTGTGTGTATTGTAAGTGTGGTGTGTGTGTGTGTGTGGTGTGTGTGTGGGCGTGCGTGTGTGGGTGTGCATGTGTGGGTGCATTGTGTGTGTGCGCGCATGTGTGGTGTGGGGGTGGTTTCACTTTACTTAAATCATTCAATCTTACAAAAATCACATTATTTATGTACAAAAAAATCTAACAACATTACACAAATAGCACCCAGCTGTCATTTGTGAGATTCATGGCCGTTTAGGGTTAATAAATTCGTTGCACCATGATCTTGTATTTGAAATTTTACCTATGAGGAACGTACGATCGTAGCACCGAATTGAAATTTAAAAAACCAAGTCTTATATTACCCTGAAAATATTGGTCTTCAGGACAATGAAAGTGGTAATATTGTCCGGTGGAACATCATAACTAGGCTAGTGATCCGCAAACATACCGCAAACACGAAATTGAAAAACTTTTGGCAATAAATTTAAAACAAATAAAATAAAAAACATACTCTATACTAGGACTGCGAACCTGGTTCATTTACATCGTAAAGTCAGAGATCCCTACCGCTAGACCACGAAGGCGGTTGACCACAGCTTCTTTTTTATACCATTTATCACACTCTTATTAACTCTTATTCATTCATACCTGTTGTGTCATACCGTGATATACATGACTACAGTAGCGGAGGACAATGGTTACTTTCACTGGTGTAAAAGGAACTATAGTCCGATAGGAACTATAGTCCGGTTAAACTATATAAAAACTTAGAAACTAATATTGAAGTAAGGACTACTATTTCTAGAGAGAGGGGTCCACGCGGTGAAGACTATTGACCCTGGAAGCCATGGCAACATTAAAGCAAGGACTGTTATTCCTAGGAACAGGGATCCACAGGGTGAAGACCACTGACCCTAGAAGCCATGGTCCGGAGGACCGCTCGGTTCTGTAGTCCGGTTAGGGCTATTGTTCCTAGAGACAGGGGTCCAAGGAACCACAATCCCCCGGGCTATATCTCCAGGGGGACTATATCTCCTTTCACACCGGGTTATTTGCATATTTGAAATGCTTACCAATGTATAGATCATACCTGAAGTGAATAAGCCGAATACGCCGTCTTTATGCAATAAGATGATTTAAAATCAAAGTGTGTTCTATAAGGACAATTACGGTAGCAGAGCAAGCTCAAAACAAAGTTTGCGGGTTTCTTTTTTACTTGTTTGTCCGATAAACCTTCGAAACCTCGGTAGGTAAGGTGGTCTACAACCGATCCAGTGAGATTTGAGAGAAATTTGTATCCTCAAAAAAAATCTTCTGTCACTTTAAATACAAATCTGTAATTAATGCAAGGCTAAGACACTGTGTTGTCATCATGCCCAAGAAAAATGTGAGGAAACCCGACTCCGCAGTGGGCAGTAAATGTGAAACATTTGTTTTTTAGTTTTTACCACTTTTAGTGGCAAAAACTGGCAAAAAGGTGTTTTGCCAAGTGGAAAAAAACATGGTTAAAACCGTGTTTTTTCACACTAGTGGCAAAAACCTGCGAACTCTGACCTTTTCCATTACATTTTGTGATGTTTATCTTATATTTATTGTCCTAGGATGCAAGAAGACGTGTGAGAATAAGGGGATACTTCAAAAGAACTGCGAGTGCAAATGTCCCGATGATTACGCAGGAACATCATGCGAAAGTAAGTTAGGGGAGAGTGATTTATTCTTTCAGACAAAGGATAAAAAGTAAAGGGGACGGACCTGTGTATCAAGGAACGGAACGTTCATTTCTTTTTCTCTTTAATAGATGTATTGATTACATTGAATCCAATAAAATACTAAATGAAAAACAATTCGATATAAACATTCGACCGATATGGCGATAATACAGTTGGTAGATAAAATAAATACTACAGTTGAAAGAAATGAAACTACTATTGGGGTATTCCTAGAATTATATAAGGCCTTTGATACAATCGATCATAACATACTTCTGTATAAGTTAGAACATTATGGTTTTCGTGGCATTGTACTAGACTGGCTGAAAAGTTATGTGATAGAACACGACATGTTTCCGAATCGAAAGAAATAATTTTGTGGTGTTCCCCCCCCCCGAGCACATTTTGGGATCCCCCTTCTATTTATACTTTAGTAAATGGATATTTTAAAATTGTTCCAGTCTGCTCAATTGTCATATTCTCCTGATTGATTACCACATTCTTTACTCGCATAAAGATATTCAATCAAGCAAGGCTCATTAATAAAGAATTGAAACAGTTAGTAAGGTTTAGAGCTACCAACTATCCGTAAATGTCTAGCAAACAATTAATTATACTAGGTACACCCGTAATTACATCCGTAAAATCTTGCCTAACAAGCACAAACATGATTCTAATATCATTCTAAATGATACGTTTTTTGGAAAGAGTGAAACAAACAAAATGTCCTTGTGTCTTAAATTGTGGAGTGTCCACTGGAAAAGCCCCATTGAATTGTGTTTCTAAAACTATAGCTTATATAGAAATACCACTTCAAAAATGCAATACAACCATTCACCCAGTCCATAGAAGTCACGACGGCCGTACCATTATTTTCGAAATTCAATCTCTTACTTTGAAATATATATATACTATTGAATTTGAAGTTTTCCAGGTTCAAATACTCTATAACGAACTTCCTAAGTCATTTAATGTATATTTTACTAAACGTTTCAGACCTACATACTTATCAAAACCAAGATATACTAATATCCAATGGACAAAGAATAAAAAATCGTTTTCCTGTCCACTCAGAGGGCCAATTCTTAACTCTTTGGCAAATACAATACAAAATTGCAATTCTTAAACTTTTTCCACAGGCATATAAACAAAAACTTGTACTATTGAAAAATTTCTGTAGTTGCCTGTGCTATGTCTTTGTTATTTTGGTAATTGCTTCAAATGTTTTTTTCAGTACTTTTTTCTCTCTTCCTTTATATTCGTTTAATTTTCTCTTAAATTTTTATTGATCTAAAGCAATATGTGGAACTCTAGTATTTGTTAAAGGGAAGGCTTTCTATCCGGGCATCCTTGGCCTTCCATCCTTCTCCTCCATAATATTTCTGCTCTTGATGTTATGATTGTTTGTCACTTGTATAAGTTATGGACATAAATGAACAGAACTCTTGAAATTAAGGAAATGAAATCGCCTAGTGGTGGTGGTGGTGGTGTGATGGGTGGTGGTGTGGTGGTGGGGGGGGGTGGTGTTGGGGGGGTGGTGTGGGGGGGTGGTGGTGGGGTGTGGGGTGGTGGTGGTGGGGTGGGGGGGTGGGGTGATGGTGGTGGTGATTGTGGTGGTGATTGGTGGAGTTGGCGGCGGTGGTTCGGTGTCGTGCTGCGTTGGCTGCAAATTCCAAGTTTTAAATCGTTTTGGTCCCCCTTGAACGGTTGGACGGATGCATCTCACCCTCCCAGCAACCGCCCTTGCTCCCTTCTTCCCGTCTTCGCCGATTCCAATGAATCCTCCATCTCAACCCAACCATCCCTAGTAGCCTCCTCCACTTGATTCTTCCAAGTCTTCTTTGAAAGTCCACAGACGTCCGTCCCCTTATCTTCAAAACCTCCAATCTTCAAAACTTTTAAGCACTTTCTAAAAATGTTCGTCATCCTTCCTCAGCACATGCCCATACCAAAGTACACTACCTGTTAAAAAAAACAGTGTTTAAGAAAGTGAAGGCAAGGTGTGTTGAGAGGGGTAATTTTTAGCATTAAACACATGGTGTTTAGAATTAAACAGTTGGTTGTTTAGAAATTAAACAGTTGGGCCCGGATTTCAAACGATGTTTGTAAAATAATACACTGTTAAATAGCAATTTAAACGCCCGCTGAAATAAAAAGCTATTCTCAAGCATGGTTACACTTTAAATGCTGTTTAACTTTTACATCGTTAAAATGCCTAAAACGTTGTTAAACTTAAACTTGGTCCGGGGGTAGTTTAAGGCGAGTTTAACTTCACGTTTTCACAAATGCCTGATATTGTCAGCTCTATGTTCATAATCTGGTTGTTAGACCAGTACCTCCTTTATTTCTCTTATTTTCTTTGTTCAGGTCCTCAGTTGATTTCTTTGGTCATTTTTCTTGCTTCTATGTTTCAGCTCGTGTTATCTGTTTTAGCATTGAATGATAGCAAGTAGGGCACAACGACATATTACACGGTTTTAAATAGGCGAGGGGTTTTGTTCTTTCCTCAGTCAACAAAAAAATTCTAAAGCTCCTTGCGGTCGTAACGCGACATTCTTGAAATTTACACGTGGACTTCTGCATTGCATTTTAACAACTACGGAAGGCATTGGTCTGGACATCTAAATATTGTCTCACAACAGTCAGTTATAGGCGCAGTAAGTCCTTGATGTTCGGGGGAGGACTATTACGGCGTTTCGGTACAGTGTTAGCTAAACGACCTTGTTCACAATTTAACCTGCGGTTGTTTCAACAGTGCGTTTAGCTAACACAAAGTTTAAAAGTTTTTTTAGGCCTAAACCACAGTATTTTAAACATCGTTTGCGAATACGGCCCCATGGGGTGTTTAGATATTGACATGTGTAGAGATTAAACGCTCTAAACGTGTAAGTTCTAAACAGGTCAAATATTAAACACCAAATGACTTAATTTGTTCTAAACACCAAATGTTTAATTCTAAAACACCATGTGTTTAATGTTTAAACCACAAACTGTTTTCATTGCAAAACATTTACCCTCTAAAACACACCTGCCTTCACTTCGAACACTGTTTTTAGAGTGTACAGTCTCCGCATTTCACTTATTTTTTTCAACCTGTGTTGTTTTGGCAGGAGATATAGTCCTCCGCGTCTTCCACAGTCCTTTTTAACAAGGTGCCAATGGGGCAATTGATTCAGTTGAATCTTCCACGCAAATTAGTTTCACGCTTTATTCCGTTGCGTCTATGGAGCCCGGACTTGGTAACTGACGGACTACATCTCCTTTTACACCGCTCGACCCCTTCTTCCAAACACCAACATATGCATAATTAAGTATGATATCTATTGGGGTCTCATCTAGTTTTTTTTTGAATCACTACCATAGCCAATATGTATGGCTGCATAATGGCAAAGTATTTTGACACAATGAAAGAGGAACGAAAAAGAAAACCTAGTTTGCTCGAAAAAACCTGTTTTTTCAACCGAAAAAACGGGGGGGTTTCGGTGAAAAACCAGGTTTATCGAGCGATCGTTCGTTCGTTCGTGAGTGCAAGTCCAATATCACAGGGGAAGATCCGTCTTTAAACCAGCTGATAGTTTCATCATCCAGGTTGATCAGGAATGGAATTCCTCCTGGGGACTTGTAGACCTCAACAAGTCATCTATGATGTGGCTACCACCTGGTTTGTGGATCTCCACCAATCCAGCGTTTGGTGTGAAGTTTACTCCGATCTTTGACTGAATTGTTTTCGTAAGTTCTTTGCCCTACGACCACCCCAACGCATTTTTTCTGCGCTGTTGATTTTTTGTGTTTTTTTTTTTGACCCAGGCTTCCTATCAAGGTCAAGCCGTTGGGCTTGCAAGGTGGCCTGTCCACAAACTGCTTTATTAGGTCAAAGTAGAGGCTGACCATTGCTCTGACCATCTGTCATTGATCCAGGATGATCCGATTGTATTGTTGGATACTGTGACCGCATGCATGGATTGGGCTAGCACGTGATTCCTCGTGGAATTCTTGGATCTCAAAGGGTTGGTTTTGGGTGGGGTTGTGTGGTGCTAACAGGTTCTCACATTTGCTTGCGAGCTTGATCGTCTGAAGGTTCCTCCTAAGGTTTGCAGGAAGCTGGAGCTTGCCAGACAGAATTGGAAGCTATTCTACAGGCCTCGTCGCCCAAAAGGCAACCACTAACAAGTTCATTGCATCATTCAGACACGGACATCAATCTGGTGCTGTTGAATGTACACGTGACTCCAATGTGCAGCGTATTCAGACAGTGGAGAGTAGCCAAGGCAAACAGTTATTATGTAAGGTGGTCAAAAGATGCACCCCATCATTCCTGCGAGCCGTCTGAGGAGGTTGACACACGGGACGCGTCTTGGCAGCGACTGCCTTGGTGTATTGATTGAAGTAAGGCGCGGTACCATTGTGACGCCAAGGCCTTCGGTGTTGGTCTTAATGTGACTCGTTTTTCTCATCTAGAGTGATGTTAAGTTCTCTTTTTGCGCATCGACTTTGCAAGGTGGAAAACAGAGCTGAAGGTCTGGGTTAGATGAGTTTCAAGTGCCATCGGTGGAGAAATTGGTTACATGAGTAGGTCTTTCTGCACATGTTCTAAGACTCACAGAATCAGCAGCTATTCCAAGTGCCGTGGCGTCTGCGTCGGAGAGTACTGCGAACAATCTCCCTTTGGCTCATATTTGAGGACGAGATGTTGAAGAGACTGTGGGACACCATTCCGAAGTTTGCGCTTTCTACTGCGCTGCCCATTGATGTCTACCAGGACGAAATGTCTTGGATGAGCAGCATAATAACGTGACAAGCTTGACATCAGGGAAAGTTTTTGAGTTAGCTTGAGGTAGAGAACTCGATGCCAGACTGTATCGTAAGCAGCAGTTAGGTCTATGGAAGAATGCTCCAAACTCGCTTCGTCTGGAAGGCTGTCTCATGTCAGTAACTAGTCTTGATTCTGACAGTTGTTGATTTACCTCTTCGAAATCCAGCTGGGTGCGGGGTAGAGTGGTAGATTTGCCTCGACCGTATCATGGATCCTGCCAGAGTATCAGCTGCTCAAGCAGCTAAAAGATGTGAGATAGTAGCGAGAGGGTCTGTAAATCTTGGGCTCATTTGCGGGTTTATTGGGCTTAGGGTTGCAATGACCTTAAGTCTTCCATCTGGAGGGAATAGACGTTCCCATGCAAGTAGAAAAGGGGGGTTGGAGCCATCGCACAGCTTTGGGGGTTCCTGCCATATTTCTTCAAGAATTCTGTAGGGATGTTGTCATTGCCAGGGCTTTCCATTATTGCGAACTTTAATTCGGTGATCTCATCGTAGGTGAATGGTTAGGACATGGGCTTGACGGTGGAGAGGTTTGTAGAAGCTGTTTAATCTCGGCATTAACAGCACGAGGTGGGATTTCGCATGTGGAGTGTGGTCTTGCCTGTCCATTGTTGACAAGTACTGAAGCGATGAGTTTGAGGTTGCAGAAGACAGGACACTGTTAGCGACAGCTGAGCCCGAGTGAGCTGTTGCTGGTTGTTCAGGCTGTGGCTTGAGTGGGTAAAGTTGATATTGATACTCCTCCTCCCATCTGGTGCGTCTCTTTTCTGCCAAGCAGATCCAGTAGATGAGTTGCCCTTTGCTATTCTCTCAGTATCGCATTGTTTGGTAGTACAATCACTTTGGATGGATACCTCGCCTTCGCATTTCCTTGTCCAACGGGGGTGTGGGGATTCCTTCTGCCTCTGGAATGGAATGTTTAGTTGCTTGGTGGAGCATGGAGCGAAGTCAGTAACTAAAAGTCGAACCTATACAACTATACCTTTTGTGTTTTTAATCAATTGTAATGAGACAAATACATTGGTGTACATTTTAAACACAATTTACCTATTTCGAATTTTGACCCCTTTGTTACAAAAACTGTTTATCCCTTTATTTTACAAAGTTCCCCCACATTTCCCAGAGTTGGACCAAAATTTGATTTCAGCACCCTTTGAAACTATATAACAAATCTTATCTTAATACTTCTTCCACAAACTTCTAGCATGGGATTCTCGTTCATAACCCTACTACGAGCTGTATCTAGTAAAAGGGTTTTTGGGTTGGAGGTCCTATAGGATGTTAAAATAAATCTCTAGACCCGTGTATGTTATTTGATTTAATAGCAGAGTTAACAAACGTCAATAGTTTGTGTTTTGTTTTTCTTGACGATCTGGTAGAGGAAGTCGTACAGGGACGGAGGTACTCTTCGCAGAACACATATCTCATGTGAGTGGTATCTGCAACATCTTAGGAACTATAAGACATAGACCCAGATGTGAACTCGCGCAGGGCTTGCGTCATAAACTCATAAAACACGGGTGTCACCTGTACATGGCCTGTGTAACCACCCGAATTAACAAGGGGTCCGGCCGATTACAAAACAGATGATGAAGGGCACCGATCCCGAGACCAGAGCTGTTCAACTGGATCTCTATCCGAAACCGGGGCATTTACACTGGATTTTACAGTACATGTGAGCTATTTTATGTGCTGATTTCTGTGTTGATGAGTGTATAGTTGTCTGAGCCCCATAGACAATGTTAAGCTATAGCGCCACAGGAAGCGTTTAGGAATATTAGCCTTGTTCAAATCAAATGTATTAAGTCATTAATATGCTATCGTTATAAAAATGGAGTAAAATTAAATCATATGCATAATTAATTGGTCAAATCAGCAATTGTGCTTGTTTATATTTCGAGAAGTATGCCACAAATGTATGTATCTGAAAACATCTCAATATGTTAATATCAGCCTCGTTCGCAACATTGCAAAATCGCAGGGTCTCTTGGACGTAATATTTATAGCTTGAGCCCTTCTGGGCGCGCGAGCAATGAGACATTTTATATGATGTATGAGACATTCTATATCCTTCTATATGATGTTGTTTTGTTTTTACCCGTTGGGGTAGGGGGACCAAATGTGAATTCAAACAATCATATACGTTCTGATCCCACAAATAAAACTTGACCCAAAGTCACCTCAATTTCATTTCCCAATGGCAGGGAACAATGGATACACTAGACAGTAAACAATGGAGCTAAAGATATTCAACTATCGGCGGCTATGCGGTTGAAGAAAATCACTTACGCTTCCTTTTAATCAGGGAATGCAGGGCCAATGTTATATTGTAAAGAGCAGATGTTATTATCTTCCTTCGATTTAGAAATTTTCCGTCTTTTCCATTGACGTAAGCACAAAATCTTATCCTATCACAAATAAATAAATCTTGAGCTTTTATAGTACGCGTCAATTAACTTTGACGTAATTTTCATCAGGAAGAAAGAAGAAACACAAACCTGGGAAAGAAAATTGGCTGGACAAGCTATGGACTAACAATTTGTGCAGAACAAAATCCGTTTTTTTATGGCTATCTTCATTTCTATTCAATTTACCGCGGTCAATTATTGTGCAAGAGGAAGGTATTTTGTACTCAACCGGAAAATCGGGGCGTGATAGCAATAGAAACCATGGCTCCGAGATACGCGGCCGATTGTTGAGTAGCTTTAGCTCATGGTTGTGTTTAGTCTATACAAATCCATTGGTCTGATATTGGGAAAAATTGAAGTGACATTTATTCATTTTCAGACAACGTGCAAAGTTTTATTTGGGGATCAGGACGGATTGGGACAACACAATTTGTTATTAAAGTTGTTGTATTGGTGTACGCTTCTGTCTACTTCAATGCGTTTTAGTCCAGGTACAGACCATGTGACCTGAAAGCTTTGTCAATGGTTGCTAGACCGTTTTTCTGCTGAATCTGCTGCATCGATGATGCAAATGAAAAACAAATATCGCAATATGATGGCAATGGACGTCTAAAACCCTACCCAAAACCAAAGAGACATATCTCTAGACTAGTAGTGATCGGATTTTTCACTGCTTAGTAAGTGTCATTTCCAGCAATATTGGATGTAACCATCTTGAATTGCATCTTACATGTATCGAGATTGCTCTGATTAACTAATGATATGTAAACTGATATGGTTAGTGTTAGACAACCACATTTACATTATAGCCATTTTCGAGTATCGAAGCCCATCTTGGATGCTAAATGAAGGATTAGAATCATATTTTTTTGAAAAATATTTTTTTTTTTTTTTTTTTTTTTTAAACCTGTTTTTTTAAAACCAAAGTACCAAACTGAAATCAAAAATAGACACGATCAGCCATTTTTTTAATTGTTTACGAGACCGGTTGGAAAAATTACAACTTTTGATGAAAACATAGGAATGTATGTGTTTTGGTGGCCATTTTGATTTTTGCGTTCCTACAAAAACGCTCAAGGTTTCACGGATTCAGAATCAGCATAAAAAAACTGGTCTAGCAACCGTTGAAAAAACCTGGGCCCGGATCCTCTTCAAACAGATGTTATAAGTCTGACTCAGGAGGATTTCAAAATTTATTTTTTGGTGTGTCATAATCAGTAAAGATCAATTATTAACTGAATATAGTTTCCTACAAATTCTCACTTAAAAAGTGTTCAAAATGATCTGTGCGTGATGTATGTGTATCATGGGGAAAACTCGGAATTCCCGTAATGGAAATAATAAGAAGTACATTGAAATTATATTTGGAGACATTACAATAGGAAGTTTATGTGTGACCAGTATTAGTTATTTTTAACAACAAGCAATAATTATGATGTTGACGTTTGATAATCAAAAATGTATTAACAGAATTTTTTTAAACCAGCATTACTTTTGCGACTACTTCAAAAGCTAAAACCCCCCATTCGTGTGGTGTTAAAATTGTGTATGTTGTTTGACCCCCTGTTTTGGTTATCAAGGCTATAGCCGTGACAGTGAGAGGCCGGGTCGACTTAATTAAGCCAATAAGTTATTAGTTGCGCTACCAACAGGAAAGCACACATTTATTACGATCAATGTATTAACCTTAGGGCACATTTGCGGCGTCAGCGATGCAAATCAGACATTCAAACACTCGCTTTTCCCACTTAGATTTTATGGAGTGCTACTGGCACATTTTTTTTGACTCCTACTGAAAGATTATCCAAATTCCTATGCATCGTGACTGGAATGCAGTCGAACCGACTGGAAGCCCGCGCCTTATATCTTGCGCCCCTTTCTGGCGCGAGCACTGAGCATTTTAGAATGATGTCTGAGACCTTCTATATCTTTATATTGATGTTGTTTTTGGTTGTTGTCCCGTCCCCGTTGGGGTAGGGGGAACCAAATGTGAATTCATAACAATCATATACCCGTCTGATCCCGCAAATAAAACTTTGCACAAAATGTCACCCGTCAATTTCCTCTTCCCATTTTCCCGAATCCCCAATGGCAGTGACCATGGATACACTAGACGTAAAACACTGAGCTAAAGGTATTCAACTATCGGCCCGGCTATGCGGTGAAGAAACTCACTTCATTTCCTTTTATTCAGGGAATCAGAGCCAATGTTATATTGTAAACTATTTCGATGTTTATTACCCGCTTCGATTTAGACTCTTCAGTCTTTTCATGACGTAAGCACAAAATCCTTATCCTCATTCACAAATAAATAAATCTTGATCTTTTATAGTACGCGTTCATAACTTTGACCGTAATTTTCAATCAGGAAGAAAGAAGAACACAAATCATGGAAGAAAATTTGGCTGGGCAAGCATGACCTATCACCTTTGATGACAGAAAACCAAAATCCTTATTTATTGCTCTTCTTATTTCTATTCAATTTACCGCGGTCCAATTATTGTGAAAGAGGACAGGTAAAATTTTGTTCTCAACCGGAATCGTGGAGGTGATGCATACAACATTGCCTTCCGTATACCGGGCCGATTGTTGAGTAGCTTTAGCTCATGGTGTGTTAGTCTTACCAAATCCATTTGTCTGATATGGGAAAAATTCAAGTGGGGGG
Organism: Ophioderma brevispina; assembly: GCA_023653785.1. Taxonomy (NCBI): domain Eukaryota; kingdom Metazoa; phylum Echinodermata; class Ophiuroidea; order Amphilepidida; family Ophiodermatidae; genus Ophioderma; species Ophioderma brevispina. Next base: position 42,291 of record JAMKCH010005365.1, read on the forward strand.
ACATTTTATTATTCAATAAAACGTGCAAGTTTCAATTGCGGGATCAGACGGATGGGGACAACACAATGTGTTATACCGTTGTTTGTTATTTTTGTGTACGCTCTGTCTACTTACAATTCTTTTTAGTCCAGCTACAGACCATGTGACCGAAATGTTTTTCAATGGTTGCAGACCAGTTTTTCCTGCTGAAATCTGAATCCGATAGATGCCAAATGAAAAACCTCAAGAGATCCCAATATGGATTGCAATGGACGTCTAAACCCTCCCAAAACCAAAGAGACATCTCTAGACTATTAGTGATCGGATTTTTCGCCGATTAGTAAGTGCCCTTTCGCCAGCAATATTGGATACCCATCTGACTTGCATCTTACATGTACGATTGCTCTGATTACCTGATGATCTGTAAACTGATCTGGTTAGACATCATTTATCAATTATAGCCATTTTAGAGTATCGGAGCCAGCTTGGATGCTATAATGAAGGACATTTTAGAATCATATTTTTTGAAAATATTTTTATGGTTAAATTAATTTCTTAACTGTCAAAACCAAATTACCAACTGCAATCAAAAATAGATCACGATCAGACACATGTTTTAATGTTAACGGAACAGGTTTGAAAAATTACAACTTTTGATTGAAACAAATCTGAATGTTTTGGTGTTTGGTGGCCATTTTGATTTTTTGCGTTTGTACAAAAATGCCTCAAGGTTCTAGTCGACATCCCTCGGATTCAGAATCAAGCATAAAAACTGGTCTAGGCAACCTTGAAAAATTATGGTCCGTCCTCAAACGATTTTTAAAGTCTGATTCAGAGATGTTCCAATTTATTTTTTTGTGTGTATAAATTAAAAATAGTGAACTAGAACTGAAGATAGTGACCTAAAATGCCCAATTCCAAAGTTGGAGATGAATCGGATTTCATGCAATAAACATTTATGTATAGTATAACAGTGCCATAGGATACTGTGTATAACAAAATTTCAGGATCCGGAATTTTATAACAATGTTGTGATTTTCAATATGAAGGACTTCGATTTGAGCTTAGCTATTTCACACAGTGATTAGTATATGGACAAGCATTATTTATATGAAAAACACGATTTCTTTGAAAAATGAGGGCGCCCTCATCTGGAAATCTCTGAGTCAGCCTTTAAAATAAACGGTGGTTAGGCCTAAACTGTGCTTAGCTAAACACACAGTTTAAAAAACCCCAGGTTAAACATTTTAACAAGTCGTCTACCCTTCCATCCACCGAATTGTGACTTATCTTCGCCTATAATAGTAGGTGCGCGTGAACAATTATCATGTCAGATAATGCCTTCCTTAGTTGTAAATGCTACGCAGAAAGTTCACGGGTAAATTTCAAGAATGTCGCGTTATGCAAGGAGCTTTAGAATTTGTTTAGCGATGGATAAAAAACACCGGGTCTATTTTAAAACTGTTGTATGTCGCTGTGCTGCAATTGCTACCATCCAATACTATAACAGATACATATGAGCATAAAAATAGAAGGAAAGAAAAAATCTATGAGAACAAATCAACCGAGGACTTGGAAAAGAAAAATAAGAAAAACAAAGTAGACAACTAGTCCAACCACGAGTATCACATATAACTGAAAATATCAGCATTTGATGAAAGCTTCAAGTTAAACACGCCTTAAACTACCCTTGGACCAAGTCTAAGTTTAACAACGTTTTAGACATGTTTAACGATGTTCGGCTAAAATTTAAACAGCGTTTAAAGTTAACCATGCTTTCAGAATTGCGTTTATTTTAGCGGGCGTTTAAATTGCGATTTAACCAGTGATTATACTAGATTCCAGTTGATAGTGGAATAGCCTCTACTTTTTTGTAGGTGGAGGTATGGATTGAGGGGATTAGTATATAAAACTTTAGTCCGTGTATTTGTGGCATGGTGTGCGCTATAGCCACGATAGCCAACCCTGAGCGGCTGGGCCATTGACAGTCCCAATCAATGGTCAAAGCATAAAACCCTAGAATGTTCAAAGAAAGCGCAAACTAAATCCAGGACTAGTTTCGGTGAAAGCAGGTGAAAGCTGATTTTATGATAGTGAAGATAAATGTTCTGCATTGTAACACACAGGTGACTGAAGGCTTCTAAAATTTATGATATGTTGTTGGTAGGCAATGTTTAAAACCAATTCTGGGGTAGACACACTATGCATCACATAGTATAAAATACAAAGTATTGACTGGACGAACAACGTAACTTTTATTTGTAGTTGTCCAGTTTATTTCATTCCGATCTCTTTTGTATTGCTAGAAAGAAATCGAAGATCTTCTTGGGTATTTCTGTCCCCTATTTTGAGTAAATGGACGAAGTCCAAACTCCGCCCATAACTCTACCATAAATTGGAATCTACTATAGCGTTAAACATCGTTTGAGAAAAACAAGGTTGATATTATAGTCTGATTTTTTATTCCTGTCAGTAAACGCATATTGTCGATGGTAAGAATTTATTTGGAGGGATGTGTTGAGATTAAAACTAAAAAGCTGTAAATGTTCAACTTTGTTCACGGATTTGATGCTGTAACCCATTAACATGAACCGTTAGGTACCAGAACCAATTGAATAGATTGTCGTACAGTCTGAGACACGTTATCGATTTCTTTGTTTGGGGTCCATCAAAGACCTGATAAAGTGTCAAGAATATCGAGGCCGGGTGAACCTCTGAACGTCGAGGATTAGGCCACGTAAATATTGTAGTTCGTTATGAGTGGCCATGGCCAAAACTCTTACATTGATTGGACCAAGATGGCATGCATTAATTCTGGAACAAGGCCAATAAATGCAAACTTATCGGATTTTCTAATATTCCTTTGTGATGTAAACGAACTTTGGCGGTAAGTAATAATTCATAGCATTTTCTTTTCTTATGTTGAATGCTTCAGAGTTTGTTCAAGTTTGGTGTTTGGAATTTGTTCAGTTCATTTGCCTTGCATTTTGGTTCGTGAGAAAACGGGCATTTTTTTAATTATGGCCTTAAGCTGATCTGGTATCATCACATCGACTTTCTATTGTATTGATTGGGTGAAGTATACAAAACCCTCAGAAACAAATGGAATCGTCGACACGCCCCAAAAACTTTAATGAACTGACAGGAATAAAAAATCCTACTATAGTTATCAAGGAGTCAGTAGCCTGGACTATTTCACTTAATAATGAAATCAAGGAACACTTCCATACTAAAGTGCGTTTTATTAAATCAAAAAGAAAGAAAGTTGTTTCAAAATTTCGCTAACTTTCACTATTATATAGAATTTAATGCAACGTTTCCCACATAAGATTTCACACATGAAATATTGTAATAATGTTTAACATCTGACTTTCCTTTCATTTTCGTAGTACACTGAAGAATTTGAAATAACGTTGCGCCAAACTGTCGCCAGTTTGACAACCATTTACTGCAATAACAACCTTCAGGACTGCTGTGAAGGGGAAAAGAGCGACATCAACAGGTCCAATAACAATGGGTAAGTATGGTATCAGGTATGTCAGGTTGTATCGACTCTAGTCTGTAGTGTGTGTGTGTGGGTGTGTGTGTGTGTGTGTGTGTGTGTGTGTGTGTGTGTGTGTGTGTGTGTGTGCATGTGTGGTTGATTAAGATAGATTTTCAAAGAATGTCCGTTTAACCGGCCCACATGACCTCTAACTCCAATGGAGTACATCACATATGAACCTTGGGCCAGTGGGTCTTTTGGGCAGCGTTTGGGCAGAAGATAACAAATTACAAAAGTTTAACTAAAACATACACACACACACACACACACACACACACACACACACACACACTGTGCAACATGACCTCAAAATGTTTATCATTGATGTTGTTTTTCAGACTTTTTGATTTTGTCAGCTACAATGAAGTAGTGATAGGTCAGGGTTACCCAGTGATCCACCCTAATCTGAATGCTTTCTGGACTTTGATCGTAATCAAAGTAAACGAAACAACGGAACTTTGTGACAGTGGAAGCCTATCGGCAAATCGGCGCAGGAGGTACTTGAACCCGATTATGAATCGAAATCGACGAGCAGGCGGAGGTAAAGCACTAAACTTGAATAAACTTTCATAAAATAGATATGTCTTGTTTTGATGAAACTTGAAATGTAAATCCAGTAAATTATGCAGCATATCAAAGAAAGTAAAAACACCAGTTCATAATGGGGGGCCTTGCGGAACCGGCGAGAAACTGCTAGTTCAGTTTGGAAGTCGCGCCTTAGCTACGAATACCTCCAGTCGTTGAGCATCGCCATATTGATCTTGGGTTCAAAATCCGAGATGCCCAAGACAATCGCTCGCTGCGACTATAAGTATACCATGGGCTTTAGATCATGGGTTTATGTCCTGGATGTAGAACGACGGTTTAATTGTTATAATTCAATCATTCCTTTTAAAGATACTGTCTTCCTGGATCAGGATAGTCTTGCTTAAAGTTATCAAGACAACAAAAAAACTGATTGAGAACGAGCTGAATGTCCACTATCGATGTCAGGCGTGGTGTAGTCGCTAAGACACCGCCTTTTGAAGCGGATAACTCAGCGTGATGTCGCCGTGGCGTTGTGTAACCTTTTGGTCATCATTATCGTCGTATTCACGTCGTGTTGTTGTGAAAAGTAATAATAACAGTTTAGAAAGTACAGTGAAAGCACACTATGGTGGGTTTTTTACAAGTGGCAGAGTTCTATAATAGATTGATTCGCTGTGATATGAAGTCCCCACAGAAAGTTTGGAATATTTTGGAACCATTATTCTGAATTATTGAGAATAATGTACCTATATTTAGTATTCCAACAAAGCTGTCATTTAGGCTTCTTAAGCGACACCTCAGCTGAGACATTACCTGGGTTTAAAGCGAAGTCCTCCCTTAGAAGGTAGGCAGGGTCAACAGACAATGGCCAAATGACATGAAACAGAAAAGGACAGGCAATGGAAAAACAAGAATGACGTAATTAAACTTACCCCTAATAGCGAGTGATCCTCAGCTTATGCCTCCTTACGACAGTCGACATCTCCTCATGCGCCCAAGTCCTCACTGTCCTGGAGTATGGTGTCTCATTCCTGTATCAAGTATTCGACGCCAAAGTTGTTGCACTGGGCACCCTTTTGCGGGACTGCACTACCTAACTGATCCCATAAATTTTCGATGGGATTCAGATCAGGCTACCGCTGGCCACGGCCCCCCCCCAAACTGCATTAGCTCTAACTCCATGATTTTGAAGAAAGTCATCTAATATTTCCTTGTCTGTGTGGACAAGCATTTCATCTTGCAATACAGCTTCGGTCCAAGGTTTCTGCAGTATGTTAGTGCAAACTGGCTCAAGATTCATCACGATACCGAGCAGCAGTTAATGTTCCTTCAACCAAAACCAGTCTTGTTTCCAGTCATGGAAATCCGGACCAAACCATGACACTTCCTTCGTGGTATGCTGACACTCTTTCAATGCCGCAATCTAAAATCGTTTCTGTCGCCCAGACCTCTGACTCTGTCGTCAACCTTTCAAACAGAAACTTGCTTCATCGCTGAACATGATGTTTCTCCACCTGTTCAAGTTCACTGGCGATGTTGTCTCACCAGCGCAATGAGCCTCGTCTGTGAGGTAAGTCATTTGAGGCTTTCGGGCAGGTATCTTGCCTTCCATTGCAGCTCCTTGAAGTCTGTCTCTAATTGCTTGTTGAGAAAGATTTCTGCCATAGCGTTGTCGATATCGTATCTGCAACGCAGGTGCGGTGATTTTCTGTTCCGAAGAGAACAGGGTTATGAACCTATTCCTCTTGTGGGAGTGGTCTTCTTTGGACGCACGCTTCTTGGTCTGTCTTCACTTCCCCTGTGTCCCGAAATTGGCCTTCAATTTCGAAATAATTACCCTGAGACAACGCAAAAGTTTGGGCAACCTCTGTCTGAGATTTAAACCAGCTTCAAGCTGTCCAATGCCCTAGCTTTAGCCACATCAGATAACCTAGCCATGATGATGTCAGGTGAGATTACCAGACATCAAATGACCACTTTGAAAAAAGAGTAATGAACCCAGAATCATGTGCATCTCATTCATCAGACACCTGTTCGAATCATGTTTTCATTCAATACACTCCAAAAGGCAGAATGAACCCTATACTCTGCAAATCCCAAAATGGTAAGCAAGCTGAGATCAGATCAATAGTTAAGTGGTCTGAGTGAGAGCTTAGATTTGCCACATTTTCTTCCTGACCCCTGTAACCTTTCGAAGGCAGTAGAGTAATTCGCTCCAAACCAGGTTTATTATGGTTCAAATTGAGGTGTCATTTACGACTTTGTAGTGATACTAATATTATGTACATTTTCTAAAATAAATTCAGAAAATATGGTTAAACAAATTTCCCAAAACTTTCTGTGGTGGACTTATTTACGCTGATACGCCGTAATACAATGTATATACGGTGAATTTGTACTGACCGTAGATTATCTATATAATATACTCTTACGCCTGCATGTGTCCAGAGCTGCTTATTCCAAATGGGACATGCTCGACCGTGAACCTTCGGGGTTCCTCGGCTTGGAGCTCTGCCCCTCCTTTTAAGCACTACCCTCGTCTCCTGCCGTAAGCTCTACACCAGCATGTGGACACCTGTGCTTTATTGGGGGATGGGAGGGCACGTCTCGCTCTTCTCCCCTTTCCCCGCTCCCCCCCCCCCCCTGTCCCCCCACACCTGTCCTACGTTGCGCTGTTGGGACCCCCTCTGTGTCACCACGCTTAAAGCCGTTAAATCGAAAGTCGGGTGACAGCCTAGCTTACTTTATAAAGTTCATAATCATGTTAACGAGCTTTAACCAAAGAAATGATGGTGAAAGTTTTTACATTTTTAAGGAGTAACTGTATTTTTCATTATAAATCCAATATGCCTGATAAAATATGACACATTTCTATAGAAACTGCTTATTCAGAACCTATTTTGTTGATTGCAGACAAGAACGGCACCACAAGGAAGTTTTGTTGATACAAACAAAAAGGTCAAGAATTGAATGATGAAAACAATAAATTATCTTTTTAAAAACACAGAGCGCATACTTTGTATTCCTTACATATAATACACATTCTAGCAAGAGTGAAAAACCGCCAAAGCCAGCATGTCAACGAAAGGCCGTACGTATGTGTTTCGACCAGGTAGAGTCCCACCTTTGTGACCAGTCAATGTGTTTGTCCTCTTTTAAACTGTAGGATCCACGATTTTCTAGTTCGTGCACATAATTTCAATCTTAAGGGGGGGGGGGAGTACACAGTCATTGACTTATTACATCTCCCGGAGATAATTGAAACTATGATGCTTTTTCATTGGCTGATTCCTATTACAGGTGCTATTACCCTAGGGAAAGAGTTTGGACTGTTCCAAACACCTCGTCCCAGTAGCACCTGAGTTTAATAACAAAACACTCCTGGTTATTTTGCCCTCCGATACTGTTACAGGACTGGTGTCGGATTTTAAAAACGAGTAATGTTTAGGCAGTTCGTTGTTCAAAGTAGGCAAACAAGTTTTTATGGCAATTTAAGGGTACTTTGTCACACTCAGGAGTTTTGGGGTGAAATTTACGCCGAGGGCGTCAAACTTAAACTGTCCAGTTAAATCTGTCAGAGAGGCCATTCATGAGAATTTTAAAACCTATCTAAACCTTGCCTCTACAAGCTGATAAAGTTTATAGTTATCAGGGGAGGATCCAAGATTTTTTTGCAATAGATGGGGGCGCCAAGTTGTTGGTTTTTTTTTAATTTTTTAGTTTTTTGAAAAAAGGGGGGAGGGGCCGGGGGCACAAGATCGATCTAAACGGCCCGACGCCAGTTCCATCATTCTTACTCTTAGATTAGAGAATTTACAGGGTTGCCTGTGCGTGAAACAGCCATTTATATTTTTAGATTACAGTGGCCTTGCGCTCTATGCGACGCCCTGTACTCTGCAAAAACTAGAGGGGCGCGACAGTGCGCCCCTCTAAATCCGTACATGGTTGGAATACTGCAGTAAAATGTTTAAGGAATGCATACGATTTTAACAACACTAATTCAAATCTCTCGTCCCCGGTCATACAAAAAAACAGGAAAATGCTCTTTAAGGGTAATGATTATGAATCCTCAACTAGACCAATATCCTTGTTTAAAAGCGATAATTAAATTATGGTCATATAATCACTAACGTACCTAGAGGAAAAGCTGACAATCACCGCGAAAAAAAGTGAGGTAGACGGTTACTTTGGGTGTTAGATCTATGGGATGTTGCCCACTAACCCAAGGCAGTGGTGCCGCACTCCGTTGATGTTTTGGCAAGGGAGTTTGAAAGCTTGGGGACGTTAGGGACAAATAATATGACAATAAACATATTTTGCATTAATATGGATTAGTTAAGTAGATTTTGCCACTATTTTTAAAGGTATAGGACTATTCTGAAATTTTACCCCGGTGACCTGAAATATTTTGTTATGTAGCAACAGTGAATTACTTGTAGAATGGGATAAAACAATTCATATTTTAGTCCTTCGATTGACAAAACTCTTAAAGACATTCAACACCAATCTGAGTACTATCAAATTATGGACTCCGTATTATAAACCTTACTCCTTATTCTATTTTGTCATAAGTCATTATGGAGTGTGGCAAAAGTACAAAAATTTAAAACTCATGATCCCCAAATTACGTAAAAAATTACCGTCAACAACTTTTTGCCAACTTTGAACCACAAAATGCCGACTAGACTTTGATTGAAGTAAACATATAGAAATATGGACCAGATGACTTCATAAAAATTGGCCTCTTGTTCTGTTCATTTGCAGGGTTCGGTCATTTGCCCTGTTTGGGGTGACTAAACGTGAACGGGATGTACTGTATATGTGGTTGCAAGATGTACCTGTATTGTAGCGGTCAAGGACCCTTCCTTGCCAGACGGTAAATGTTGAGTTCATGTTGGTAGCAGCTTAAGTATAAGTCCCAAGTATGCAAATGAGCTCTTCAATAGAATCAGTCTCTGCAGCACATCAATTCTAAACCCAACCCAAAACCGTAACCCCAACCTTAACACTCATTTGCTAAAATGGGACTCTAAATAAAACCTATACCTTCATTGTTCGAGACTAAATTGATTTTTTGTTACATTTCCGTTCCTGTTTTGCCGGTCTCAACTTTCTCAATTCTCGAGTTTACTTTTCACTTTCTGTGCTTGTTTTGAGAGTGGATCCTCATGGTTGCGTTGGGAAACTTCATTGCTGTGGACCATCCATTGATGGGGAATGCCACTTTCAATGCAATACAAGCATTTTCAGGTAATTGGGTCAAAACCAGGGTTATACTATGTATATATACAAATACCTACCTGGATCAGCGGACAGCGGCGAACAGTGGATGGTTGCAGAGAGGGACCATGACTCCCCAATTTTCGTCGGGCGTGTGCTGTCACGAAAAAAAAAAGTAATGGGTATTTGCTAATACTCAGATTATAAGTGGCAAAGTGGCCTCTCCACTTTAAAAAATCGTCCGCCACCACCGGGCTTTTTGGCCCTGCTATGATGGGGTTTGAACCCATACCTCATGTCCAGCAAAAAAAAGGGCTCTACTCACCACTCACTGGTATGTGTTCTTGGAGTAACGGATTTTATAACGCTTTGAATAAAAATGGTTCGCAAATTATTTCTGGACCGATAGGACATAAATGGGAATAGTTGGTGATTGCCATTAACGTTTACGCTAGTAGTAGTTTAGGGCAAAAAAAGGCAATCCTATTTTTTTGGTTCAAAATAATTTGGGTTTGTGATATGAATCGCCATGTATCTTTTACAAGCAAAATGGATTTCGCATAGGAAATTGTCCGGGCGTCCCTTTAAAAGGAATGAGCTTCGGAAGATACTCCTGCCCATCCTTTCAAATTCTTCTCGCTGTCTGTCATTGCATGGGCTTTAAATATTCAGCAAGAAAAAGCATAAAGTTTATATGTGCTTGATATATTCGTGCATGATTTCAATGAAATAACATCTTTTCGTGTGGAAAAAATAATGTTTATAATAATAATTAATGTCTCCAAATCGCGTCCGCTTTTGGTATGGAGTTCCGAAGGATCGGTACTCGCGGCCGGTTTTGTTTTGTTTATATATACATCGATCTCTGATTCTTTATTTATAATTCAGTACAATTTTCGTATCACAAGTACGCTGATGATACTCAGATTTCATATTCTGGGGCGCCTGGGAATTTTTTGTCAACTAAAGCAGCTATTCAAGATGTATTAGTGCCATTTCGTTGGGGACAGTAATAAGCTTCTGATTAATACTGCCACAGACGGAGGTATGGAACCGTTGGTAACGGCCTTCTCGTACTACCAGGTTGAGAGTAATACTATACGGCTTTTGGGACTGCAACATTCATTTTCAAATTCTGTCAAGTATTCAGGTGTTCGACTGATCAATCTATGCATGTCTGAAACATAGTAGTGACATCTGCCGTTCCGCATATTATCTTAAGACAGATTCAGATGGGTGACAATAGACCTTACCTATCTGAGAAGCAACCTCGATTCTGGTAAATTCGATCTCATCTCACGTCTTGGATTTTGTATTCCATTTGTCTGGGATAAACTCGATCAGCATACAACGTTTACAAACGCACCAAATGTGTGCTCGCCTAATTCTCAAGAAACCGTAAAAATGACAATATTTACACCTTGCTTATTGAGCTTCAATGGCTACCCGTGGAATTTCGCCATAAAATTCAAAAATGGCGTTGTTGCCTTAAAGCAATTTCAAGGTACATTGCCGTTGATACTTGTCATCTTGTTCCACTTACCAACCATCACGTTCATCCGTTCATCATCTGGAAAAGTCTATTGAAACTCCAAGGGTCAACCTTAACTAGATGGTGAACGCTCATTTCATTCGCTGCGTTCAGCTGTTTGGGAATTCACTTCCAACAACAGCTATTAGCCGTATCCCAAAGCTCCAAACTTCAAACGTCAGTTAAACTAACCTGTTTCATCAAGCTTTTTCAGGAGCTCATAGCGTTTGTTTGCATTTGTACGTGTTTATTTGTTATGGCTCTGAGTTCTCTTGAAGATTTTGGCCTTATACTTCGAACTTTTCATATTATTATTATTATAAGACTTACTTGGTAGAAGATGCACGCATTCAGGAAACCACACTTAATGGTTATCATACCAGAAAAGGGTAAGATGGGTAGGTTAATTAATGTGTTATTAATTATGTAACATTTTTCAATGCCAGTAAGTAATAGCGGTTAAAGTCCAATTTCCCAGAAGTTCTTGTGCGAACGAGGCAAACAACAAAACTGAAAGGTAAAAAGGGAGGTCAGTTCTTCTGCAAAACCCCAAAAAAAATATATATATCATTTTATTTCAACAAAATACTGCTTCTTGTATTTGGAATACATAAAAGAGTCAAAAACGGCCCAACAAAACAAAAAGGCAAATCAATCTGTTATTTAGCTTTCTATTGATTTCCTTAGGACTCAAATATCATAAGCGATGTTGATGATCAATCTAAAGTAGGACCTTTTAAAATTCCTCCTAATTCCTCATCCACTAATAAAGTTAAAGACGGCATCCGCACTCACTCATTACCAGTATTACGTAAAATGGTAATATTATCAAATTCCAATGCCATTACAAAAAGTACACCCATGGTTTGTATGCGATTAAATTAATAAAGACAAATAGCCCAAGCTATAAGCATCATATGCGGGAAAAAGCACAATACACTTTTATTATTGTCCCTTTCTTATCTTAAACTTGCAATTGCTAGTGGAATTACAATACGCTTGTGAATAGGTAAATTGATATTTGTTTATTTATTTAATTTATTTCAGTTATATGAACACGATATCAAGATCAAAACACTGTTTACGGGTACCCGGCAGACAAGGACGACGACACACGCTCATTCAGACAGGAAATGGTTTTCATTCGCATTTAAGTCGGATCCATCTTGCCGGGGACATTCCCAAATTATTACACCTCATGGATATTCATGAAATTCATTAGATATTATTGGCTGGAATCCGATCCCGCAGTGCTATTTTTCCCTAGGGAAATAGAGTGAGAGTTGTCCCTACAACTTCGTCCCCAGAGGTCACAGTGGGTGATAGGTCCGTAGCCAGTACCTCGGAAAATAGTGTGCCCTATTACCCTCGAAACATGTAGTATTTGATCGACCAGGCCAATACTACTTTAGGGGGACTTCAAGACACGCAGTTCAGGGGGTCCAACGTGTTTCATTGTTTAAAATAATAGAAAACCAGTTTTCGGACCAAGAATGAAACCTGGCGAAATGGCGACCCAACCGGGGTTGACTTTTGGCCGCTGCTGCATATAGATTTATCGCTGTGATATTGTTACCGCTTCGAGTAGTATAAGGAAGAAAGAAAGCTCATGCATAATGTGTGTGCGGAAATTTGTTCGTAGATGTCTACTAAAGCGGGGGGGGGGCAACATATCACAGCAGTACATCTATTTATAGAACCACGCTCCTCTCTAAAAACCCTGTCCAGTGGTAAAATAATAGTGTAATAAATCCGGCCCGATATAAATAACAAGGGCATAATTAGGAAAGCTTACAATTCTCTGTCGATACGAATCGATGTTTTTTTTTTTAAAAATAAAGAGATCTTGTTTAAACAGATACCTCAGAATGTTTTCATAAAATTGTTATAGACCACCAAAATGCTAATTATGAATTTGTTTTAAAATTGTATATTGTAGAAAGGTTTTATCTAAAGGCGGGCCTATAGAGTGAGCAATATACGGTATATACATTTTAAAGTACCAAATGGTAAAACATATTTTATAGTATTGATATATCGTAGTGTGTTTAACACATACAATGCACAACACATGCCAGTGTTGTATGTTTTTGGGAGTATAGTAAAGTGAAACCTACAAACTAGTGCTCGTAATTGGTGCTCATATGTTTAGGATATATCTGTCTCGGTCTGGCGGTCTGATGTCTCTCTGTCTATCTAGTGCTAATTATGGTTTACTGTGTGTGACTCATTTTTATGTATTGCTTTATTCTGTCATTGACTTGGCCTGTTGTTGTCCAATTATACCTTGTTTAAATTGTCTGTAGTTGTAGTTCTGTCTTATTCTGTCTCTTTCAGGGTTCTGTTGGTTTGACTGTCTTTCTTATCGTACTAAAACCAAAAAAATGTATACAAAGAAGCCTAATATTGAAATAAGTGTTATATATTAAATTACTTTTGTTATTTTAAATCATGAGAAAGCGAGGGGAGGAAATTTTGCCAAAGGTGAGTTGAGCGTTGGGCGACCCGGTGTTCACACCGGATTTGTTTATGGAAAATATTGTTCTAAAATAATGGCCATCTATTGCAAATTACACCTTAATTGTTAATTACAACCATATCTGTATAAAAAGCCCATAACTTTTTAAAAGCATTATCTACCGTTGTAACCCACCGGATGAGGCGATTTTATTATCTGCCTGTAAATTGCGTGACCCACCGTTTGAACTCACATATTGAATAGTTTATGACAAAGAGAAATATATTGAGTATTGATTCTTAGGTTATATTTGTTCTATGCATTTTTGTAAGTGGTAAATAATTCGGACGCCAGATCAAGTTTCAAAAGGCCAAGTTTTAATATTTAAACATTGCATGCGATCTTAAGCCATTCTGTTGGGCACCTTTTTCTTAACACTAGCCGCCAGTGTCAAAAGATTGAACCGATAGGTTTCTTTTATAATAAAAAATGGGTAGATGATCTTCTGTATTGAGATATTGAAGGATACTGTGAAAATTGTTTAAAGCAATAATAGTTAAATGTTTCGCCCAAATTTTCCCAATATTTTGACATTGTTGTTCAGTTGCAATTGGCTAGGGTAAGTAACTTATACGGAGATGGTAGGAGAGCTCGACTTTTCTATGAGTCGCAAAATATATATATTTTTTTTAATCAGAAAAATTTAATATGGGAATCCAACTCCGATAATAATCAACAGGTGCTGGAGGAAACGTCGTCCAATACAAATAAGCGGGAAATTGCGCCATGTACGCGCCTACGCTCATCATTTGTTTGTTCCGCGGTTGGAGTCAAGTTAGAAGTATTTTCATGAAGGTGGCCTATTTCACTTATGACATGGACAGAAATTCTTGTTGGGTGTGTCCGCAGGTATAGATAGACATTACTAACAAAACTTGTAGGAATCTCAAATTTGAAAATTGGGGCCGCTCTTCATGTGTCAATGGCCCATTATTGCTTTAAGGTATAACGAATACGATTTCCACCACCGAAACCCGTACATAGCCTTAAATACAGGGTATCCAAAATTACCATAAGAGCCGGCTCCCCCAATTTCGGGTCTTTATCAACATTTATGACAAATACTATTTTGACATATTGGAAAATTCATTATCATTAGCTTTTCATTACGAAAATCCGTTTGATCGGTCCGAAATGAATGCAATTGTGGCCAATTGAAATAGAACCTATGTTTTTCACTTCCTTGAAATAACAGATTGTAAACCCTTACATGGAAATGACTACAATGTGTTGATCATTTATTAAAAATGTTGATACTGCAGGTGTCCTCTTGAATATGTTTTTTTTATGTGTGATAGCTCTTGCAGTTATATTTTATAAAGCCTTTCAAAAAGTCAGAATTTATTTTCAATTACAAGGTTTCATAAAAACCCAATTAAACGAGAAAAGTAACCATACTATCACCCATAAGTGTTTTGTAGTGTGTACGCATATAAATAAAAAAGGCTTGCCACGTGGTAAAAAGTGAAAAAAAACGATTTTATGCAATTGGCCACCATCCGTCATTTCGGATCCGAATCAAACGGGGATTTCTGTATTGAAAAGCCAATGGAGTGAATAATACTTGCCAATATGTAAAAACAATTTGCATACATGTTTAATAAAGAATGAAATTGGGGACGCTTTTTAGGGTAATTAAAGTTTTTGGGAAACCCTGTTACACTAGATGAGTTAATAAGGCATGCTTACATTATAAGACTAGGAAATTCATGTGACTTAAAACCACCCCACCTATGTAGGTCTTGCTTTTTGTATTCAAAAACCAAAATGAAGCTAAATTGCATTGTGGCATTGCGCAGTTTATCGGTTAAAAAACATTTTCCTTTCTTTGTGCAACAATAACAAATTTGCGTCTTTCGATCATACAGAGTCCATTATGAACCCGTTTTAACAGTTCCTGTTTCATTTTAATGATGCAACATTTTTAAGTACGGTTAGCACTTGACTACATGTAAGGATGACCGACATAATTATTTATATTGCTGGACCATATTCCAGTATTTCATTGGTGGCTAAAGGGGCGTACAAAGAATCGTCAGAGCTGGACGCGCGGTGGGAGGAGGGTCCAAACCAACTGGTGTTTCAGGCATACGGACCAAGGGGGTGTGGTGCATGAAGCCAATTAAAAAACAGTCGGTCCGTGCTTGGGCGCTTGGCTCTTTGAATATTGCACGATAATTATTAGTGTGGGGTTGTATTACACAAATAAGTCAATTCGATAAAAACAATTCCGGCAAATAGCCGTTGTTGGATGTTGGGTGCCTTGGGGGTTAAATTGGTCCTACAATGGCCACAAAACGACCATATGAAATTGACACGTCGTCGTCTTGATTTAATAAACCGCCTCAATGCATACATCTTTTCACCTAGCGCGCATTGCAGTATGAGAAGAAAAAAAAGAGGATCTGGACAAGATCCAGGTGCACTATTTATTACACTGGCCCTCCCTCTAACAATACATCAATTTGTGTATCAATACGGATTAGTGTATATGCAAACAGGCACCCACAGTATGTGGAAGAAGCGGAAGCAGGGCATCCATTGCTTTCTATTGTTGGTACTAATGTTTCTTTGTGGTCGGGAAAAAACATGCGAGACGATTGAATTTCTAAAGATACGTAAACCAGTCAGGGCCAGATGCCGGACCCGGCAATGTGCCCGCTAGACCGGCCAGTATTATTTGACAGTTACGTGCAACATAAAAAACAAGCATCCCTGCAGAATTCTGAAACCTTGAACGATTTTATTTGATGGGGACTGTTTATTTTACAGGGGAGAATGTCCGGTCCATATTTTACCATGATAAAGTATGTTATATTGACTTTAAAATTTTCACCCAGGACTTTTCTTGAAAACAGTCAATTTGGGTGTGGGTTGAAAATGTGATGAAAATTCAAATTCTCACTTTTTTCATTTTATTGAAATTATAGGTTTTTAAAATCGTTTTTTTTGAATCACAAAAATATATATTTTATTTAAGATTCAAACCAATTATTCGACGACGAAATACTTTGTTTGCACTCACTTCTTACTCTAAAATTGCGTTATTTAGATTACTTACCAACTTTACAATGACCGCGCCGCACGCATGTGGGAAACAACAGTGCCGTAACCGGCAACACTTGCCGGTGTACGGCAATATTGACGGATCCGGCACCATAGTCTGCCCGAAACTGGTAACGTTTTGCCCTCTCTATCTATATAGAACATCTTTGATACGGATTCTTCGTAATTCTCCGACTCTTTATTCAAGTAGGACTTATCCTTATCAAGTGGCCTAGTGCCTAGTGTAAAAGTGTAAAGCGTTAAGAGAACCGTATAACAAGCAGTTTTAATCCCCCCCCCCCCCCCCGCGGCTTCGCGATCCTGAGTTAAGCCACTAATGGAACACTACGATAATAGCTCTGAGCTAAAGTTTTGCACCAAAGTCTCACTCAGTCGATTATATAGCATGCAATACGGCAGTATTATCATGTATTTTCAATCTTGCAAGAGGTGTTATATGTCCACTCCTCCCTAACGAATTCTGCAACCTTATCCTGTCGTTATTCCGTCAGCTGCCAAAATTCGTAGGGGAAGGCCCATATGGAACTCTTTCGTGAAAAGAATGATTACAATATTTCATGAATTATATACAACAATATTGAATGCTTTGTTATATGGGGCAAACGATGGCAAAACTATTGCCCTCGGTGCCAAAAGACTGTGGGCTACTATTTTTTACGAAACAAAACTTCGAGGGGAAGTTACGGCTTCCGGTCTGCAGATCACCTCCGGGCAATAGTTTCCACTATCATGAGCAGTCAATATTTGTTGACTATGGTAGCGTGTTTGTTGTGTTGCCACTTTCGTATACCCTATCGATTGAAGTGAGCGGACAATGCCAGACGATGGGGGACACGATTTAAGATTTTCTTACTATACAAATGAATGGCCGTTTTTTTCTAAATTTTTTTTTTTTTTTTCGCCGACGGAATAAAGTACAGAGTGTCAAAAAAAATTACCCTGAAAGCGCCACAATTTCAGGCCTTTAAAGGCCGGCTGAGAGATTTCCCGATGAGGGCGCACTCAATTTCAAACAAATCGTATTTTTTGCATATACATAATGCTTATGCATATACTAATCCCTGTGTGAAATAACTAAGCTGAGATCGAAGTTATACACGGTGTCCTATGGCACTGTTGTACCGTGGATGAAGACGAAAAGTCCGATTCATCTCGAACTTTGGAATAAAGCATTTTACACTGTTCCTCATAAAGTTGGAATATATTTTCAGACCCAATCTTAAAACCACATTCCTATTTGAACGCCTCAGTAATCATAATATAGTAGGTGAATGATACATAATGAGTCCCCAATACCAGGTGAAGTGAAGCAATGCATAATATTGAATTACGTAACAATGTAATAAATAGGGAGCTATAAAATGTCAGACGTCGCTGTTTGTTTAGGCTATGAGGCCAAATCGAAACAGATGCTCGGATAAGGACAAGGTGGCGAGCACCTCTCGGAAGCACATAATTCTCCCGAAATAATTTTCCTAAAATTATAAGATATCAGTTCTAGTATGTTCTCACTTCTAGTATGTGCACAGTGCTCGAGAAAAATGAAGTAAATGTTATCTCAATTTATGCCCTGCATTACAGTGACTACGGGATGTACACCATGATCATTGACTCAGCAAATATGGGGGCTATTGATAAAATAAATCCGATTGGTATGTATAAGACCAAAACACTTCACAGATCTTTTTTCATCGGAACTGAGAGCATTGTTATTATTCAGCAACTGAAAAGGATTGCAGTGTTATACCATCACCCCGATTAGATTAAGCTATTTTCATGACGTGAACACAAATTATCTTTCCTCTTTACGAATAAATAAAGTTAGAGGTTCAAATGTGTGTTCATTTCTTTGACTACATATTATCCTTTATTCGAAAGGAAACGAAGTGGAACAAAGCTCATGAGAAAAAAAATTGTTGGCAAACTGTGAACCTAACATCTTTATGCAGAACCAAACCCGTAACTTGCCGCGTACTACCTCATTTTTATGGTCTAATTTACGGCTGTCATAGCAGAAATCGAAAAATCATTCACCTATTAAAATGCAGGTGAACCGGTCCTAACAACTTTTAATTGAAAAGTAAAAGGGGCCTCAATATTATATGATGAAGTATATGGGTGGTGGTTCTGCACCAAGATGTTAAGATCATAAGCTTGCCAATCAAACTGTTTCAATGATTTTTGCTCATCTTTCGGTTTTTTTTCCTTTCCTTTTTGAAAAAATGAGGAAATATCGCGATCAAAGTTATTAAAACTCCCAGCAGAAGTTTAAAGTTTTATTTTCTTCTTCGTGAATGAGGCTGTATCTCAGTCTAAACGGGCGGGTGGAAAAAATTCAAAGCTTTTAATGTCTTGGACAATAACATGTTTTGGCGTCCGAGAATCTGAAGTCCGTTGACCTATTCATTCTATTCATAACGGGCGGAGTTACTTATCAATAGAACCATTATTTGGCTGGAGGCATAGAACGTGGTATTTGGTAGCATCTCTTGGTCCGTATTGCAGTGGGAAAAAGGAGAGGACATTATTCTTTTCACGAAATGTGCACATACTAAGAAGTGAGAACACTCGATAAACTGATTTTTGATAATTTTTTAAGACAATTTATTTTTGCAAAATTAATGTCTTGTTAGGGGTGTGGCGTCACCTTTTAAACGTAATTATGTACTTGCCCGCTAGCCTATTTCCTTTTCCCTGCTTCAAGCGTGTGCGCAAGGAGCCCCTTTTTCAGAGTTGGCTTTTACCTTTCTTACAGCACAAACGAGCCACACTGATTCCTAGGGCTATGCCCTCGTCGAAAGGCATTGTTGATACGTCGCATAGTACGCTTGCACTCCGACGGGAAGCGTACAAACAAGCCAGGGTATCTCATTTCCTTGGTAATATCGCAGAATCTCGCGGTGTGTAAAATCCTTAGACATCATCGAAAGATGGGTCATTTGAGGCCACAACTCTTCAGGAAGGACGACTACGGTTGACTACCAGACGAATACGCGCCGACTGCTTCATTCTGTGCCCGTAGAGCCCGGAAGAGTGCCAACGAGCCGGCTTCGTCGTGTGTGGAGAAGACACAGGATCAACGTTTCCCGCCACACTGTAAATCGGGGATTGCTTTAACATGATTACCGAGCAAGAAGAAAGACCAAATGTCCGACTCCTAACCGTTCACCACAGAGTTTATCGACTTCGCAGGGCTGGGCTAGGTGTAGCGACAGAAGATTATATCGTGCATACAACTGGCAAATTGTTGTGTTTATTGCGAGAGCCCTACATCCTTGACATCAAGATGGAATACAATGGGTTAGTCGATTACGTGGTGAGAACTTCCTAGATGACTGTATTCAGGAATCGACCTGAAGATGGGGGTGGCGGCTACAGTGATGGTATGGGCCGGTTATTCATGATGGAGGAAAACAATCACTGGTGGTGCCAGATGGAAACATGGAACGCCGTCGTGTACCTGTCAAATTGGGAAAACCATGTCTGCCACATGCCAGAAGAGTTTTGTAAAAACAATTTTCGGTTCCGGCTGCAATACGACAATCTTACGACGCGCCCAGGGGGCAGACAAATTTCCCTTTCTTTGAGGCAAAGGGGTGGCACAGATACCATGGCCTGCTTGTTTCCCTGATTGGAACCCTATCGAGCATGCTGGGATGCCGACCATCATTTACAGGACAATCTTTTCCTCAATAACTACAGGAGTTTCGTCAGCCCTACCGATCACGGGACGCTCTGCCCTTGGACATCAAACAACCGCTTGTGGGACAGTAAATGGGTTATATGTAAACATGATTGATGTTGAAAACCTTGTAACAAAATCCTTCAATCGGCTTTTCAAATAAACCCCCTTTCTTTCAGGCTAGGACACAGTTCTTAAAGGGGTTACTGGTTGACTAAGTTCTGTGATATATTCTGAGAGACGGACTGATCATTCAATAGTGTGGCGATATACACACTAGATATATCAATAACTATTGCCCCCCTACCTCTGCACGTGAGAATCATTCCATAAAAGTGGTGACAAATAGTTTATTCCAACTTATGAGCAACAAGTGTAGGTGACTATAATTAGTTCTCGATACTATTTTTAATTACTACAAAAAAAAGAGAATTATCAGTTAAAATAGGAAATATAAAAAAAATGCAAATTTTTAAAAAGTATTGTGTCATTCGCTTTTTTAAAACAACAACAGTAACAGCATTGATGGGGTTCCAAATGACTGAGCTGTCCCTTAAAGAAATCTGGGATTTTTTGAATTAAAACCTTAAAGTTGCGTCATCCATATGGTTGGAGACATCCCATAGTGTGGATGACCCCGCTTTGTCAGCTTGCGTTCTCGCATTATCTCCTCCTTTGCATCTGGATTACTCCAAGATTGATGTTGGACTGTCATTATCATGTGCAAAGTGCTGTGCGACAGGCAGGGTAACCCAGGAAGCTGAAGGCTATAGTAGATTTCAAATTACGTGAGTCTCCTTGCATAGTAGGACGGGTGGGACATTGATATGGGGTTCAATCCCCGGCCATGCAGAGACTAGGCCTTTGTTGCGGTTGCAAAACATATTGTGACCATGGTACAAAGTTCCTGTACTGAATCGGCTTACTGGAAACTGATGCATTCAGTTATACAATGGTCTGTTAATGATTGAAGGACTTATGCCATTGTTGGCCGGGATGTCAACTCTGTTTTGCGCTAATCTCTTAATCCAAGGTTGGCCCATTTTTGATGGCCAAATAAAACTTAATTGTGTTATGTGTGCATCAATATAAGAATGCATTATTTCTCTAATGCTGTGATTAGGAATGATATTTTGCAGTGTCAAAAGTAAATTATGTTCAAATAACAACGTTTAATGAAATAAATGCTGGTGTTTTCATCCTGATACTTCAATTGAAACATCCATCTATCTCAGATGTGAGTATCATAAACCTGTGGCCATTAAAATCATTCCTCTTACCTCTCACGGTGAATGGACAGACCTAAAACGTTTAATGAGGTCTCACTTATTTTGAAATCTACTATAATAGATCTCAAGTGTTTCGTGTATCTGTCTGCCATACAGCGCTTTGTCTCTCCTATGTAGAGAACGTTGCATTTTGTGCATCTTATGGCATAGACAACGTTTTTGGTGGTGGTGCAGATGAATTCGTCGCTAACGGAGACGTGTCCTTGGGTCCCGTGATGTCGGATGCAGATTCAACATATATGCAGTATCCAAGTGTTGAATCTTGGTCGTTCACGTGGTTTAGTGACTCCATTTCTCATTTCATTCTTCTTGAGGGAAGATCTTACGAGAATATCCCGGCTTTTTCTATCTCAGCGATATGCACACAAAGGAGGGAAGATCATGCTTGTCGTATCGTCTGTGTGGAGGATATTAGTGTTGCTTTTGATGATCTTGCTGATGCGATTGTTCAGAGGGTGGTATGTGAGAACGAGTGGGACTCTGTTATAGTAGATTTAACCCATCGTGTCACCTCTAGTACTTTTTCGAAGGTATTGGCATTGAATGAGGGGATGTGCAGTGGATGGAAATTAAAATTCCACGCTAAATCCATTGAAGCATTCAATGCAACAGGCACTAGGTGAGTTGAATGTTACTGACTTTTGAGCTCCCGTGTTTAGCTGTGTTTGGATACAAAGGAACACAAAAGTCTTTGCACTCTCCATGTAAACTTGAAAGGCCAGATTATCATAGCTACCATAGCAACATGTACGGAATAAACCGTGACCTTGTATACGAGGCCATTTGGGTACAGTGCTGAAACAAACGATGCATACAGCACTCAATGGCGAACACAATAGACAGATGGGTGGTAGTACACTCAGTCACGCGGACACGGTAGTTTATATATTCTGCCTCCTCTCCCAACTAATCGACGCTGTCCAAAGCTTTTTCTTCGGTGACACGATGGGTTGAATCTACTATAGTAGAGTTTGAATTGGCAGAGTTCCAAGGCGTCTCCTTGACTGATGGTAGAAATGCGACGGATGGCTGCATTGGTGACAGTTTGGGGTACCCTCTTTGGTGGAACAATGACAACATTTGGGTGGCTTGGTTGTTGAAATCATCTTCACGGTCACACAAACGAGTATAGTTGCGAATATGGGATGCAGTCCTTGCATGCAGATGGATGAGAAGATTCGTATTGGAGGTAGCAATGAGAGTCAGTGGTCTTTTAGAACACAGACGTAGAAAGGCGGTCTTCCTCGATAGATACGTTTATGTTCAGGAATGATATGCGAGAGATGTACACTTCGAAGAAGGCGGCCTAGGAAGAAGAAGAAGAAGAAGAAGAACCTTCTTTGTCTGCTTTTTGAGGGAACGTAACTAGTTAGGTTAGAAAGCTGACTCTCCCTCCCCCTTTCTTACGTAACCAGAAGTGAGCAAAGGTAACATTAATGTTTATAATTGGCATTTTCAAAACCAAGCAAACCCATCAAGACTGTGAACGTAATGTATTGACGAAACATTATATGACACACATAGGCCTATTTTGGAACATGTTCGACATGACGATTGTGAATATACCTTTATACTGAGCAATATTTTATTTTTTAAAACCCATACCCTTATCCACTCAAACACACGTATGCACACACACCCACACACACTCGCGCGCACGCACGCACGCACGCAAACACACACCCACACACACACACACACACACAGCTAATACAGACCGTGTGGACCGCCAGGCAGCTTAATTACAGGTGAATACCGCCATCACTGCGTCATTTATTAAAGTGAACTTACTAATATCGCCATGGTTTCCTTTTTGCATCAACGGCCTCGAGCTATATACTTCACTTTAATTATATAGAAATGGCGTTTTAAAATAAGAAATGATCTTTGTCTTTTAGACCTCATATTTTGGTGTGATGATTTTTGTAAAAGTGTAGTATATATTATTATTAGTATTACTGATTATAGCATTATTTAAAAAAGAAGAAAAGATGGTTGCCGTATTTAAATTGCTTCAATTTGTTTTAATTTTCGCTAGTAGAAAAGAAATTAATTGCTGTATTATTGTGGGCAGGAAATACTTTTTTCCTTTCGAGCAATCAAATATAACCAAGCGATTGGTCGTGTGTAAGTTCAGTTGACCGTCGTTCGGGCTGTTATTAGTAGTTCAGAGGAAGATGGCTTTGTCATAGCAATGGGACTCGGATCATTGCTTAAGCTATGACCTAGTACAGCCTTATTGAGACATTACCACCAATCCTCCATGGTATAGGCCTACTTCATCATGGACCCACCACATATACCAATCTTATTTCTCCTGGTAGTCTGCATTGCTGTCGCCAAAGTCGCCAGCGATTCGGAGGAATTAGTATCGAATGATTCATTTTTTAACTTAAAGTCAAAAGACAAAGTCCAAATGGAAAATGAAGAACATAGGAGGGTCAAAGAGCAGACGTTTCACAAATTAAGCACCTGCATAACACAGACAGAATCAGTGAACACTCGCAAGAAGAGAAGGATGCTATCCTGGCCAAACACATACACTATAGAAAAAATACAGACCCAGAGGCTAGCAACATGGAGTACATGGTAAGTGGTACTTATGTTAATAGTATTGTTTTTACTCAGTTGTACAAAAATCGGAGGTTTGGAAGTTTTGACATTTTTTTATTGATTTCAACCTAATAACTTATATGATATATATCGGTGCTACTCATAGTTCCCTCGAGGTGGGATCGGGTTGGCGCCTGGCCCCTGGCCCGGCCACACCACTATGTTTTAATGCATTTTTAATGCAGCTCTAAGCAGGGGTTGTGGCCATTTTTTGTACATTACTTCAGAAAAGCGAGTGTTTTTTCCTGATTTGTCATTGAGGCGGGAGCGGAATTCTGCGTACCTGTCAAAAGTACTTTGCTCACCGTTGCCGTTGTCATGTGTGATTGTTATTTAGGAAAACATGGAGTTTGGCGCAGTGGTTTGGCGCAGTGAGGCTTCCGGTGCCTCGCCCCACTGTGGTCCCAGGTTCGCCCCTTGTTCCTGAACTGCGATTTCAATATTCGTTAGAAGGTTTCCAGTTGCAGTTTTTTGCTCCGGATAATTCCGTTCCTCCTCCGTCTAAACGGTCTACTTTCCTACCGTGTCTATGATGTCCTGCGTAAAAGATAGTGCCATTTGAAACTATGTCTATATGACCATAGTGTTGAATTTGTCTTTGAATACGAATGTTCCAAAATTTAACATTCAAAAGAACATATAAAGGGAGATCTTTATTTGTGTCATTTCGCTAACCTGTTACCGGTATGAACGCTTTTCCCCTTCCTCCATACCATTACATTTTACCTACATACCATTTGGGGTCCTTGTCCCTGAAATCGGCTAATGAGTATGCCATTGTTGCCACGTACGGACGTCCCCTGCCTTGTGTTCTACGGGAAAGTGCTCCACACACAACCCAAAAGCAGTCTGCAATTCTGTGCAACTCTTGGAAAAATTACCTTGATAACTTCGTTCATCTCACAATCTTGGCAAGTTTCAAATCTAAATTGTAAAAATACAAATTATTTCCTAAATATTGTTTGTGTAAAGCAGTAATTCACTATGTTTTATAGCCTAAGCAAGTTGTACTCTAACAAAACCGTCATGTTAACGCTTTGATCATTCATTTGCTAAGGCGCTATATAAATGCCACTTATTATTATTATTTATTAAATCCCGCTACCTCCTTCCTTTTTTGCGGTGATTGCCAGGTTGCTAGTCATTTTCCTCTACAGGACGTAAGGGATAAAAGTTACAGAGATAGAATCAATTAAGTGAAAGAGTGCAAATATTAGTTAGGCCACTTTCAGAAGATATGTTTAATCAAGCTTGGTAAGCAGTGAAAATGTATTGAACAGGCACTGAAATTGGGGACATAACTTTCAAGGAAGTGTGAACAGTAGTATTGATTGCAAAAAATTGTCGTTTTCGATCATTATTGTGCCAAAGCCCGATAATTTTTAAAGTTTCCGAAATATACATGTTGTTGTTACGGCCTTTGCTCTTTCATGTTACACCTTACTTGTAAATAATCGTGTAAAATGGCTCTGAGATTAAACGACCGAAAGACGCAAAACTCTTTCACCATAACGTGCACTTTATGGTGTGTTAAATGGGCAGTGCCAGTGTTTCCTGTACCACTAACACCGGACAATGCATATCAATAACTGCAAGTTGGCCATACCTCCTCATGTCAGCTCGGAAACCCTCTTTTTTAATATGATCAATCACACGATTCCTTCCTGCGTCTAGGGCAACTGATCTCTAAGATCAGTGTAGGGCCGTAGCCAGGTGGTGCGGGGTTCGACGCACCCCCCCCCCCCAACTTACAAAGTCCGCTTATGATGTTATGCCGCTTAGATGTTAGGGGTCCGCTTTGTAATTTAACCGTTTGCCGCTGTTTAAATTCTTTGTTCCAAGGCTTTGTGAGCAGGGTACTGAATGACTAATCAGCCGGGTATACTATTGTCATTCCTGCATGCGGGTGTTTAATTATACTGTTCTCTGCAACGGCTTCGATGGGTCTTGTCAACTTCACAGCCCCCGACCAAGGTCCACTTCTGCAAATCCGCACCCCCCCCCCCCCCCATAAATTCCTGCTAACGGCCTGCCTGCGTCTACCCACACAGTGACCATTGAAACTCCATACTGGCAAGTTTTGGTGTCATGGACTTTGGCGAAAATACTGACGAACACATGCCGCATACACTTGTGGGCACTATATGTCGATTTCAAGTAGAGCTTACCACTTGAGCATGCCTTCAATATGGCGTCCTCTCCTGGTATGTCGCTGGTAAGAGCGGGTTATTATGGTGACAACTTTCATCAGACCACAATCTTACTGCAATTTCTTAATCATGTTAAAAGCCATTTAAGCATTGCCAATAGGAATACCATACAAGAACTTTTGACAAATACCATAGACACACAATTAGTTTAAATAGAGAACGGAGAAAACAGTGGAAGGCATCGAACAACGAACTCAGGCAAACACCAAGGACTATGAAGGACAACTCCCAAAGAAATCCAAGAATGAACGAACGAAGGAATACACTACACTTGACATCCATCATACCTTATCACAATGATTGATTGGGTTGACATCCATACTCCACATCCAGCGGAGGAATGCCTCCGTGCCAAATGATCTTCCAAGAAGGTGGCCTAATGCAACTGGCTTGGAACCATCCCAATAGGTTTTTCACAGCTTTCACCATGCTCTTCCCGGAACAAAAATTCCCACAAAGCGAGTGGCCCAACGCTGAATTGAAATGCTTTGTAATTTTTTCTCTCTCTCTCTCTTTAAGATCATCTAAAAGGCTTATGTAAATAAATAGGTTGGTCTTAAACGTATCAAAAATATACCACTGTGCATTGCTAACGGTCCATGGCCCTATCGCCAATTAGCCTCCGTCCCCATACGCCCAGATTTTTACCGGAATTGTTCGAAATTTATGGTACAAAAGAAACTACTATTTTTCTCATTTACCCTGTGAAATCTTTGGGCTAGATGATGTTTGGTTGGATTATGACGAAAGTGTAACTCCCATTTTGGTCTACCAATCTTAGTATACACATACTCTATGGGGCTCACAAAAATCACGTTTCTAGCTGTCCCATCAAAACGATTGGAAATATAACGGCGCGAACTTTACAGATGGGGTTTTGGGTGAAGCCATCTATCAATAACAAAAACCTGTATATACTTAATCGGACCATCCCCCTTAAAAATAATATCTTTCTTTCTTTAACTTAAGGTGTTTGCGTCTTCAGAGAACTTATCACATCTACTGCGCATTCGTATTTCAAATTTTACCTTGCGCCTTGCTTGAATCTGCGTATTTCGCACACGCGATTTCGTTCGCGGAGGACTCGTTTGTTCAGCGCGTACAAATGCGATGTTTTGTGAAAGCGCAATGAATAATTGACATGTCCTGTTCTTTTCGCCTAACAAAAAATTTTTTTGTTGAGCGAAAAGGGACATTTCTTTTATTAAAAGAAAAATCGCTAAAGTCAGAAAGTCAGCCCTTTAAAGTCAGAAATTAAAAGTACTGAACAGTCTCTAACTTCACCAACGAAGAACCGGCGTCCATCAGGCACCCTTTTTAAGTACGACGCATCGTAGAAATGTCAAGATAGGGCCTATAATAATTATATATATGAAGGATGTGAAAAATATGTCAAAAAACACTCATACAAAAATGGTTTTAACTAGAACCAACCACCTTTTTGTCCAGATTTAGCATTTGCACCCTATAGCACTGCTAAGGTTCTATATCATAAGGTTTTACGAGAACGTCAGGTTCATTTGTATCTGTTACTACTCATGATTGAAAAGTTAGCACTTGAAAGGCAGTGATAACGCGTTGGTTCTAAAATATATTCGTAGCCAAAAAAATAATCTGTTTCTTTCTGTTCTAATCAAAGACCGCAGCAACGCTGAAGGGTGCTTTAATCACATATTTAAAGGTTCTAAAAGTTCAGATTTTACAAGAGCCTTTTCGTGGCCCACAGAACCTTTTTTTGTTCTACAAAGAACCCCACAAAGATTGGTTCTTTATTCGGGAAGGGGTGGTGTAGGAGTGTTAGGGTTGTGCAGGCGGGAAGCCCCAGGCCAGTTCGTGCCTTTTCAGGACTGTTTTCCGACAGTGTATTAGACCCTCCGTCGGCCTATGGAATCTGCCCCTTTTCTTTAACCATTGTGCATAAATTCTTCCAAGTTTCTATCGTTAGCTGAACATTAGGAACCCTTTACCCTTTTTGTATTTTATACTCAAAAGGACTCATTATGTCAAATTTTTACGTTTGGCTATAGACGCTTACACCAGTTCTCAGTTCCCTAACCATTTTTTTTCGGGAGATTTCGTGACACATAATACCACAACCATAGAACTATAGACTTAATAAATAAATAAATTGTTAAAAAATAAAGTGATTAATAGCATATAATTTAGCTTTAGTAAATTCCCTATAAGCCTCATCGAAGAACCAAACTCAGACAATTTTACTGAAAAGTTAAAAACATGAGTGGAAAAACAAAACCCACCCCCCCCCCATGGCATTTACAAGCTATGCCTTTTACATAATGGTAAAGCTCTTATAGGCCTACGTTTCTTGACAAATGTTTTTTGGTACAATCTAAATAATTTAGAGAAGACCTTATAGTCTGTGAACAGAATCCAGAAAAGTAAACGGATTTACATTTTGTTATGGCCCACAAGAGAAGCGTCTGCCGTTAGCTAAAACTAGCGTTATAATCGCGCCTTTATCACGCGATGGTACCACCAAGGTTCATATGCGTCTCGGATTGACAACGCCAGACCCAGATGACGGAATTTTTCGACATTTTTGCCATTTATCTGGAAAAGTAATCCCGGCAACCCCTATTTTTATTAAATTTTTGAAAAGATGCTCATCAAAACCCTGAACATAAGTTAAATTAAAAAATCTTATCGAATCGTTTTTTCATTATAATGCCTAATTTGGTGCAAATAATTTAAATTTTCCTTTTCTATAGACTACTGTAGGTAACTTGGGCGAAACATCCATTTTTTAAACCATTCATATCTAAAAATTGAGTACAGTACCCCCATATTTTTTTTCCAGATTTGTTTATCTCTACACACTTTAAGTAACATATATGTTAATTTAAGCGAATTTCATCATAGTTCTCTGACGAGCAAACACCTTACCTGGCATTAAAGCATAATTTCCTTGCCGGATGAAATGTGAATATTAACACAGCTTTATTTTTCACATCTGTTTTGGTGAGGAATCTTTATGGAGTCTGCAAATCGTAGTCTTGCTTTACCGAGTACAATATTGGCGTAGCATATGAGACTCGTGTCGTAGTAGTAAGTAAGAGTAGTAGTAGTAGTCGTAGTAAGTATAGTTAAGGCAGTAGACTAGCAAAAGAACGCGAAAAGTCATGAATAGAATATATAGCCATTAAAGCCATAGCCTTCGGAGCGGTTGCTGCAAATGTGAGGTGAATCCGGCCACCACAGTTATTAGTAGTATAGTAGTAGTAGTAGTATAATTAGTAGTAGTAAGGCAGTAGTCTAGCGATTATATGGGTTCCCATGCACCTCGCCCCCTTAAAACTAAATTCTAACATGATTTTTAAGAATCCTACGAATCTACTTAAAGAATTTTGATGTTACCAAAATCAAATATTGTCCCACGGGGTCCGTTGACGGCCGATCTGGATTAAGAGGGATTAAATCGCACAAAGTGGTTCAATTTAGTTGGAAATATCTCAAATGATTCGTCTCATCATAAGAATCAGAAATTAAATTTGACCTATCTTTGATGTTCATTACAGAGATATGGTGTTAAATGCGATAAAGGTCATTGAACTTAAGCTTTTGATTGGTCATTGACAGGGGGCCAAATTTTCAAATGCTTCATTCTTGACAAAATTGGTGTCAATTGTTGGTACAGCATGAGCATCTGGAATGTACAGTTTTCCATTGATTTTTTTTCAGATCTTCCATTTTGAGTTCATCGGTTAGGTAAGAGAGGATTAGCCCTAATTCCCATACAAACAATACAAATTTGAATAAAAGGTAACTTTGTACCGATTTTACACCTAACTAAACATCCTAGTAGTGCAACCTATACTTTTCTGGATGCTCAGGCTCATGCTACAATGGATACCAACATTTGCCAAGATCCATGCATTTTGAAAATTTGGCCCCTGTCCAAGGACCAATCAAAGGTCAATGACAACTTATCCATCACATTTCACCCTTTCTCTCGTATTACATCACAGAATACCAACTTTATATTTTCTGATTCCTTTGGTGAGACGAATCATTTGAGATACTTTTCAACTAATTTAATCACTTTGTACAATTAATCACTCTTAATCCAAGATGGCCGCCCAACCGGACTGGGCCGTGGTACACTATTTGATTGTTGGTAACGATCAAAATTCTTTAAGTAGATTTCGTAGAGATTCTAAAATCATGGTAGAATTTAGTTTAAGGGAGGTGCATGGGAACCCATGAAATCTGCTGACTACAGTAGACTAGCAAAAGAACGCGAAAGAGCCTAAGTGCTAGTTAATGATTGAAAATGTATACAAAAAGACATGTCTCTCTTGATGTCGGCCATTCCTTATCGGTTTCTTCAAAGGGGGCCTATGATGCGTGGACAAGAAAAACGCGTAAAAGGGTATCTTTTTTCCAACAGACGATGTACCGCGCGAATCGAGTAAGAAGTGGTATCAAAAACAGCAAACATGTGGAAAAAAAGGGTATGGTTTTTCTTAAACCCTGAAATTGTGATGGTACGTAAATGACTCAAATTAAGCAGAGATCCAAAATATTGTAAAGCAAAGCAAGCAAGATAATAAAGGTATAATTAACGACCCAATGCATCGCTTACTGTTTGGGTAACAAAGACTGCAAAATTACTTCTTTAGGTAGAGCAAACATACGTGGACAAAAATACTTGTTTGGGTTACGGGTTTCTAGTCGGTGGAAATACTTGTTTAGGTTGCATTCACGCAAGTCCATATTCAAGCCAACATAGCCACCTTTGGACACATACCCGGGGGGGCACTCATATTCAAAGGAAGATATGAAGCGTGAACAAGGAAAACGCGTATCGTAAAAAGGGTCTCTTTTTTCCAACAGGTGATGAACGCGCGTACATTGATTAGGGGTCAAAGAACAGCAAAATATGGAAAAAGGTATGTTTTTTCGTAACCCTGAATTGTGATGTACGCGAGATCCAAATCGTCAAAATATTGTACTTTGGATGTAAAGTAACATAGGCAAAGCCGATAATGGGTATATTATCACACAAGTGCATTTGATACTTTATGTTTACTGACCAAAAAACTGTTTTTTACTGGTAGCACAAATAGACAATATCGTTGTTTTAGGTTATGTTTTTTTAGTCGGTGGAAATACCTTTTTAGGGGGCATTTCGGAAGTCCATGTTCACAGCATCATATCCACCTTTGAATACAACTGGCCCCCCGGCTTTTGATAAAAGTGGCCACCGGTGTTCTACACATAGCCATTGTATTAACACTTATTTAGGGTAGTAGAATCAATCACATACTTGTTTAAAGAGTTTTTTTTATCCTGAATAAAAATACGTGTTTAGTTATAATTTTAGGAGATCTACATGAGCATGATAAATCCACTTTGGAACACAGGCCTCCCCCGAAAGGAGCTACATTGAGTTACCTTCACTCAAGCTCCAAGTGGGCTAACCAGCTTTTTTTTAGGGGGCGAAAGAGGGGGGCACATGTATCCTCGGGGGGGGGGGGGTTAGCATACATTTTAAAACCTTGTTAGTATGTATAGGCATTACTTTTTTTCACTCTAGATTGGTACAGGTGCAGAAAGTCACTAATTTTTCAGAGGAAAAGGAGGGGGGGCAAGATTCCCCTCGAGAGACAGCTGCTCCCTGTCCGCCCTCTGGTACACGACTGATCTCCAATTTTTCGCCGTTTTGAAGGTATTGGGTGCAGGTATTGAAACATATGCAGTTTGTGCACCATGTCGCTCTTTATTTATGTTTAAAAATACGATATTTATAGTAGTTAAATCATTTATACATCTTTTGACTGTGGAATCACAACTGAATACTATTCCCTGAATTATGGTATTTAGATTTGGAGCACTGTAATTTCTCTTTGTTTTCATCAAATCCCATTGGGCAAAAGCCTTTTTTTATTATATAATGGTTTGAAGATCAATTTCTCATGCCCTTCACTCGGTAGCTTCTGAAATTATTTATTTTGACCTTGTTCTGAAAGCAAACGGCAATTGTTGTAATCAAATGAAATATGATTTAAATGATCATTTTTCTGTTATAAAGAGACACTGTCACCATTGAAAAATAGTGCGCCCTCAATATTTTTCCAAAATTGAATCTTTTTGCATTGTTTTTAACGCTTTTATATACTTTAAGCCCTCACCTGAAATGATTAAGACCAATCAGCGTCATAATGGGTAAGACAGAACATTTTATAATTTATTTCGCCGGCGACATTATTTCAGGCAGACGACAGACATGGCGTTTAAACACAATATACAACCCACTTCCCATGCAAGAACCGTGTTTGACGGGTCTGTGACCTTTGTTGTGTTAATATCAAATTGAGTCTAGTGATATTACATGTAAAATACACATGTGTTGATTAAAGTAACGGTCGAAAACCCGTTATATAAAAAAAAAAAAAAGGGTTGGCCTACAATTTACCGGGTCTAACTCTTTTCGCGCTGATATAGGACTGGGGAAAGTTTTTGGTTCATATCCATTAGGTGAATAGGGAAGAAGCATTTTAATCTATCGAAGGAGTCGTTTGCTGCCTAACAATCGAATTTTGTAGTGACTTGAAAGGAAAAGGCCAGTACAAAACTTATTTTTGTTTACTGTCTTTTTCCTGAATTTGTAATTTTTGTTAGTTTTTAATACAAATTGATTTATA
>JAMKCH010005366.1:0-42996 GCA_023653785.1 Ophioderma brevispina
GTTTTCACCATCACGCGAAAAAGTATATGCAATGCAGGGAGTATCCTTGTTGATGTGTGATGAACCACTGTGAAAATGTTTGAATCCTTAAATGGCACCATTCGTATATGGCATGCCATTAATTTTTTTGATACTGAGATTTTGATACCTTAGGTTTCTTAATGGAACTAAAACTCCTTCAAAATGCACTATAGCTGTAGATGACAACATGTCTTGATAATAATTATTGAAATAAGGAGGTTTTCATAATTAAGATTGGGAGCCCTGATCCTAACTAGCCTGGTTTTTGTCAATTGTTGTAGCAATTATCCTGGTTTTGGAACTTATTCAAAGTTGGTGAAAATAGGAATGCATACACTCTATTAAAGAATCAAAAACTGCAAGGTTTGTTTTATGATATTTCTTCAGATATCACCCATTATATTATTCTTCTATTCAAAAGCTAGAGCCAGGCTGGACTGATTTGACTTCAAAAATTTTCAATTAGATGTTTTGGTGATATGCTTCTAAAATAGGGAGGAAACAAGATCTTGTCACGGGCCGAGCGGTCATTAAAACAACCAAGGAGAATGAGGCATAATGCCAATGGTTAGGCAGGCACTGGTTTTTATCTTTAAAATTGAAATTAAGCAACACAAAAAAAAAGATTAAAAAAAAGGTTTACATTCCAAAGCAATATTACACAATGTAATAATTTCCGTGTCTTCATCTGGATTGCACTTAAGGTATTAATTTTTTAGAAGACTTAAAATAGTTACAATCATGCAGGCTTTTTACGAATTTGATTCTAAGATCCATCGGCAAACAAATAAACTCTGCCGATGACGATAAAATCAAATCCACGACAGAACTAATAATTGTTGTAAACATTACCAAACGACGGGCTCCCAAAAATAAACCATCACGATGAACGAGACAAACATTGACAATGACAAGTAACAATGGACAAGGACAATGCTGGCTATTACACAATCCCAATATAGAGAATAGGAAAATCAACAAAAAGACCCTGATCAAAGCTTGTATAACCTATATTAAATTCCTAAAATTAAAACTAGACCCCTCAATCAAATTACTAAAATGCGGACTTAAATGGGCCACAGGCATTGGGCACGCCATTGTGATGCAGGCCGCACTCGTGCAACCTTTTCAAGCACGAACGCGCGATTCTTACACAAATTTTACAAAATACACAAGTGTAACAAAAAAAGGAACGAGTTGGGACAGGGTTCTATTTACAAGGCATAGCCACCCAAAAGCAAAACATTAAGTGCGACGAAATTACCAACGCGATCATGAGCGGGGCTCTATTTACAAAATCGCCCAGCCACTCACGATACACATTTGCAACACACCAAAACACACCGAATTTCAAACGCAACACGTATTAAACAATTCGCGTCAAAATCCGATGTCAGCGCGACACCAGAGGCAGAGGCCTACAAAATTATTGAATAACATATCACACAAACGCGAACTAAAAAATTACCAACCGAACCGTCTTCATTACGACAGAAGACAGGCATTTTAACACGCTGCATCCAAATGACGCAGCAATAAATTAAATTGGCCTCAATCCGGTTGCACATGCGCATAATGGTGTTCTACGTTTATAACTGAAACCTTGCAGAAATGCAAACCCGAAAAGCACGGAAACCTCGCACCAGTTTATATCCAAAAAGTTTACCTCCCGACATTTGCAAAATTTTCAATCGTCACCTATCCCTGAGGTCGGCGTGTTTGCGTTCCAATAAATAAAAATAAAACGAGGCGTTCTTTTCTAATGACACAGTGAGATTTCGACAATTACCCTTGCAGTCACATCAACTTGTCAAGTCCTCAATAATAATGGGACACTAACTAACACATAAATTACACAAAGGTGGAGAGTCCTGCCACAACTCCAGGGCTCTGCCACAGCCCATATAAAAAACATGGAATTGAACGAAAAACAGTGCAATGATTTAAAATCAGGGATATAAGGATAGGATTAATCTAGTCAAAATGACCAAAAAAATGCATAAAAAACACCAATTAAAACTTTAATCCCAAAACATTTTAACTAATAATAAGAGTGAACAAGACCCGCCCCACTAAGAAAAAACACGAAAATCCGCACTCCCGAATTTGCACCACCCTGGCAGGGTCCCTTAAACATTAAAACAATAACGCCAAAATGAGACAGGTGACAAACACAACCGATAGTCTGGCCTAAATTTAATCAAAGAACCAGAGATAATTATGAGGAAGGGAGTAGGTATGCCAGCACATGGACTTTATTTTTAGACCCTATTTGGCGTGGCACTACATTTATGAAGTGTTTGTTATCACAAACCGCAAACACGTCGGGTAAGCAAGCGAGGCGATATGAAGCCATGCAACTACCCAAAACCACATGGAAAACTTTTGTACAGTCCTTATCTGTGCTAAACCAGGAGTCTGGTTACACGGGAGAAAGCTGCCAATGCCGAACTGTGATATAAATATGAAAAAATATTGTTAAAACCTAAATCTGGCCCAAACGCAGTGTTTCAGACAAAAAGACCTGGCCACGACTGACCATTATGTCCCCGATTGCAACATTACTGTTTGCCACACAACCACCGCATAAATTGCAGACTATTCGCAGCCCGCACTTCTGCGCAATGCAAATAAACTGGAACTTAGCACGTATTTCAAATACAGGCCCTAAACCGCGCCTCGCGAAACTCAGTGCAGTCAAATTAACACAAATTAATACTCAATCAATATTGCTTAAATAAATTTACCTTAACTTAATTTAACCTAAATGTACCTAAATTAACAAGCCATGTTCAGGGAATATTAAAAGATAATGTAGCAAGACAACAAATTAATGGACAAATAGGGCCCTTGACACGGAAGGTAAATATAATCGAATGGACTTTTGTTTGTCCTCCAGATATCCAAGGATGCGAAGAATAAAATGCATGCACTGGTTTCACCTGAACATTTCAGCTATTCTACAGGTGATCCTTTGTGTTTCTGCATGTTGGGTTGTCTGGAGGCAGGTCTGGCCATGATAACCTATTGACCTGACGTGCAAGCGCCCTATAAACAACAAACATAAACTCACATACTTCGCCTTACATTCTTACCTTCATTACAGCCACCACACTAGCTTGCCATAACCCAGAGTATGGTACCATCAATCCCATCACGCTGAATAACAGTTCAGACGTAACATGGACACCACACAAACATGGGGCTAGCAGAACAAAAGAAAATCTAAATGCCACAGTGAAAGAAGGAATGCAAGCAGGAACAGGTGTAACAAAAGAGAAGGAGAGAGAAGGAGGCCCGAGATTACACAAGAGGATTAAAGGAAACAAAACAGAAGCAAAACCAAAAACACAACAAGCGTGGAAACTTACACAGCAGATGATTGGTGGAAACAAAATATAACCCAATCAGTTACTTACCAAAATATAACTGTGTGACAATATGGATATAAGACAATTCAGTCAGGTTTCCTTGAGTTCCTCTACTGGTATCCTGGTAACCTTGACTACCTGGCCAACGTCACCGGGTTTCTAAGGAATCCAATAGGAGTGTAGCTGGTTACCCTCGGTAAGAATGAAAAAGATCTACCTACAAGGGTGTCAGATTCTGGGAGAGTATTTTGCGGCCCTAGCCGGCACAGCTGCCTGGCATGGTGGGTGTGGTGCCCAAAGGCTAGGCCCACCGCTGAAAAATGTGGATGGCGTCAGGAGGCATCCGATCAATTTACCTTTTGCTCCAATAAATCCTCCACAGCAGACAGTATGGCTGAGTGTGGCAAGGTTGTTAATCTGGCCACCCCCGTTTCCGGGGGACAAAACCGGTTTAAAACTTTGGTTTTACTACTACTACTCCTAATACCCACCTTGAAGATCAGCGATTGAGGCTTCAAGATATGTAGACCATTTCTATCTAATTCACATTCAGGGAATTTTAGTTCATTAAAACCAAATCCAGCTGTATCAACATCTCTACATTAAAATTGAGGGCAAATTCATATAGAAAGTATCTAAAGTAAAACCATCTTGAAATCAACTTTTTAAGAGACAAATTAATATGCAGTTGTATATAGCCATAGGGTGCTATTGCCTTCCTCCGCATCAGGCGGATCTCTTTTTGCAATATTTGTTTTCAAGAAATTTCCTTGTGTATATTTGATAGAAACCATTTGGAATGTCAATGTAGTTTTATGGAGAGTTCATATCTCAAATTTGGTTCAACCATCTTGAAGTCAACTTTTATAAAATAAATTTGATTGAGGAAAAATATTGATAGTTGATTGTAATAAGCCTATACATATAGATTAAATTTTGTGACAAATTGTTGGGCAATTGCGTGACACAGTGGTTAAGGGTTTTGCCTCTGGTGCAGAAGGTCTGAGGTTGAAATCTCAGTAGGGTGTGAAAAATCAACTTATCTGCTCTCCCCATGGTTGCATCTGAAAGACGTGGGGCAGGTGAGCCATTACAAAGACCTCGCTACAGTTTATTCCAATAGGGTAATTACATGGTTGCCAGAAAACAATGGACTGTCCTGTAAATGCCAGCGTGCTATCTGTGGTGCGCTCATAATCTCCTTGATTACAGCTGTTAAAGGTGCAACGAGAGATTTTGAGGCACCCAAATACTGTGTCATAATAGTAATTTGTATCATTTACTTGATCCTCGCGTGCATTGAATTGAGTTTCGCTTTGTCATAGATTCTGCTAGAATCATGCATATAAGGCCCTCCCATTCTATAATATAAAAAAAAATATAATTACGGCCACTTGAAACTCTGAAATAAAGACTGAAATACATTAGTGCTCGTTCACTGGTATCCACATTAACAGTCCTCTGTGGCCCAGTGGTATTTCTCACGCCTAGAAAGCGAGAGGCTCCGGGTTCGAGACCGTGTATTTTTCGTCTTTATTTAGTTCTGTGCTCGCCAGTTTCTCCGAGCTTCTATTTAATAGTAATTTCCTATAGATAAGACACTCAGTAGATTTCTTACCTTGTATTTGGATACAGAAATGTCTTAAAAAGAGAGAGAAAATGATGATTTTGATTTGCTTATATTTCAATATAAAACATAGGCTGAATTTTGTTGCTCCTATACGAAATTAGACATTTCACAATTTTTGTACCAAGAAACATTTCTCAGCTTAATCCTTTCAGATGGGGACATTTTTGATAGAAAGCTTTACAACAGGGCAAAAATCGGTGCTTTCAATTTTTTTAGGTACACCTGATATGTGAAATCTCTCGTTGCACCTTTAATGTCTAAATTTAAAAAAATTCTCAAGTTTTTTATGATTTATCAGAAAGATTTTATCAGAAAAATTTTGGGCTATATGGGCAATGCAGATTTCTCATGTTTCACAGTGGGCACACCATTTACGCTCCCACAGCATCTGTACTGCTCGGTCACAGTGCCGCTGATTCCGTATCCACATCGCTAATTGGCCGACTATTCTTAGACATGCGCTACGTCATTGGACTCCCCAGCAGCCTAACGCTGTGTTAAAGGCTTGAACAAGGAATGAAAAAAAAAAAACGCTTTCGCGGTACCCTGGATATCCCGAAATCGACGAATCAGGTGGTCGATCTGATGTTAGAAACGGGTTCCTCACAAAAAACACCCCTTAGCTCACTAGTTTTTGAGTGCCTGGAGTGCGGCATGACTTGACAGCAGCAATCGATAATTGAGCCAGCTGATAAAGTAAGAAAAATACTTGTATGGATCGTATTTTTCACGTTTTTTCGTCTTTTTTCAAAAATAAACCTATATTATAAACTAGTCACCTAACTAGACAATTTAGTTAGGAATATTTTGGTGCATTAATCGTTATGATAGGCCAAGTATTTTGCGCAATCTCCAGTGTACCGCAATGTAGTGTGTGTACGTGGAGTTTCCCACGCTCAGCCGATTATGATGTGGTTGATAACTCCCTAGTGCAGTAAAGATTTGCCAAGGTTGCTGTGGCTCAAATTACTTTCTGACCATGATTCAACAATGGCCGGCGCTGTGTGCCAAGAAGACACGTAAATGGGGTGTGGGGAGGAACTCTAACATTGCTCCAATCTTGTTGAAGAGTAACAAAATTGTTCATCTGATTATACAGATTTCAAATACTATATAGTTTGTTCATGTACAACCATCTTTTGAGTGTCAAACAATACAGTGATCTGAACATCTAGTGCAAAGCATGTGCATGCATACCTTATAAAATCACTTCCATGTCCAAAGATAGCTACTAATCCAAATCATGGGTGCTCTCCAGAGGGTGTTTGAATCAACCCCAGAATGCAATGCGATGTGCCTATATTGTACTGTACTAAACAGATGTCAGTACTTAGGGATTGAAGTGTTCAAGATATTTCATCATCATGCTAAAAATTCCCTAAGTACTAGCACCTTGTGGGCTGGCTAAAATGAGTGTAAAGGTCAGCGTTTTTATGTGTTAAGAATAGGATTTTTTGTGGGATCACATGAGCTTGTTGAGGCAAAATTTCCCAAAACTGGTGCATTGTGGGATTGACTCAATATACCCTCTGGGTTACTGGAACTAGTAAGAAGATCAGATCCACTAAATGGGTCATATTGCAACTACTTTAGTCTTTGTGTACATGTACATGTACATCTTGATTGCCACTTTTACATAAAACAGTAACGCCAACTAATGATGGATTCATACTTCATCTGCAGACGTTGGCCGATGCTTTTGAACATGCTTTGCGCGCCGGATGCATTAATATACGCATTGCGTAAAAATCATGTTCAAAAGGCTAGCGTCTGTAGACATCTACCGATAAAGTATGTACCCACCTTAAGAATACAGCAGACTACCAATGATTTAAATTCTCAATGGAGACATTGAATTTGAAGATCAATTTTCTTTAATGTGCTTAGAGTACAATACCACGATTTTGATTTACTAAATTTAACATAACTACATTGAAAGGAACATGGAATGATCAATTGTCCAAAGATAATCTGGTAATAATTAAAAGAATACAAATTAACTATTAAAATGATATGCCCAGGCAGCAAAGCACGAATAATATGCTTCCTCTACTGCAAAAACATAGACCTGTTTTTCCTTTTTTCCTCCTTACAGACCTTGACATGCGAGGTCAAAGGTTTAACCTTGATATATGAGGTCAAAGGTCATGGCTGTAGAGGTCAAATATTCAAAATATTCCAACCAAATTGTCATTTCATTGCAAGGGTTATAGTTGTAATGTTTGCTCAAATCAGTTCTAGAGTTATGAGGTCAAATAGTTCATCAATCCAGATTTCAACATTGAAGTCACTGACCTTTATCATGACCTTTGACCACAGTCCACTCTTGCCACATGCCAGAACGGTGTCATTCTTAATATTTTTTGTTTTATTCTGGTTCGGTCATAGTATATGAGACCTCCGAACAAATCTTGGAACGTACACAACTCCATTTTTAAAACTGTTTTTACTAGATCTTGATAGTGGTTCTGTTACAATATAGTATTAATGCTATTTTGCATGATAGCATAACATGTTATGAAGGAGTGCCCATCTCTTCAAGATTTTCACTTCAATAATGCCCACAGGGTATCAATGGCAGATTCAGGATTTGAAAAATGTCAAAATTACCGGGGGGCTGAAAGGCTATAACTGGTCCTAAATAGCTCAAAATGGGCTGATTTTGCGAGAATTTGCAGAATTACCGGGAGGCACGCGCCCCCTCTGCCCCCTCCCTGGATCAGCGCCTGGGGTATTACAGAACATTATTTTTATCCTGTTTAGGTGAAACATCCAGGCGTATCCCCATATTTTATTTGGTTGTTTTTCTCCTTTTTAATCTCTTGGTTTACAATATTCTCAACATTTTACTGCTTATTCTTTGCAATTTGATGAGTATGATTCACATAGAATTTTGTATCTACTGAATTTGTGTTTTGTCATTTAATAACAATATAATTAAAAAAAATTGCACATTTTTGATGTGAAGTGCCTAGAGGCCTCTGCAATGGGTGATACATTAAAATTATTATTAAAATAGAATTATTTGAAATTGAAGGTAACAAGAGATTTTGGGGCATCCATATCGTGTCATGTAGTGATTTCATATAAGACTCCCAATATATTTTTACCCTGTACTTGGTACAAACATGCCTTGAAAATGAAAATAAAAGGCAATTTTAATTTGCTTAATTTCAAAATAAAATTAACATAGGCTGAATTTAGTATTTACTCCTATATTAAATTGGAAATTTCACAAATCAAAGAAATCATTCTCAAAGAAATCATTCTCAACTTAATCCTTTCACATGGGGATATTTTTGATAGAAAGCTTTACATTAGTGCACATATCAGAATTTTCACATTTTTAGGGACGAGGGCCCAGTTGTCGGTGGCTAAACCGTCACCCCATCGGATTTCTAAGGAAATATGATGCGGAGGGTAGCTATACCCTGGTAGAATGAAAAAGAAGATCTACCTACAAGGGCATCAGCTCTGGAGAGCTAATGGCGGCCATCCAGCACATGCTGCCTTGTATGATGGGCATAGTTGCCCAAAGGCTAGGCCCACCACCGAAAACTGTGTCAATTATCTTTTGCTCTAATAAATCCTCACACAGCAGTATTGCTAAGTGTGATATGATATTGGATGATTTGAGTAGGATACAAGAATTTATCGGTCAAGCTATGAGTTTTGAAAATATTGGGTGAGCCGCGGAGCGACGAGTGCAATATTTTCAAAACTCATAGCGAGTCCGATAAATTCTTGTATCCTGCGATAAAAATCATCCAATATTATCATTATTATGTTTTCAGAATCAAATAAATTGAAGAAATTGACAACTAGGAAAACCAAAGAAATGGAGCCAGTAGACACCAGGAACCACCAAAGAAATGGAAGCAGAAGACACCAAGAACCACCCACAAAATTTCAAACAGTAGACAGCAAAACCCAAAATAATGACACCCCCAAAGAAATGGAACATCCCTAGACTACTTCAGCCAATCAGAAGCCTCCCAGAAAAACTCATGTCCTGGTCTTTTAAAACTCATGTCATGGTCTCAAAAACTCATGTCACTGTCTCAGGTGCATGGTTTTATTGTACCTTAAGCTGTGTACAAAGGTATAGGATGGAGGATTCTGAAAACATAATAATGAGGTGTATCCGGCCACCCCTGTTAACAGGGAGAAAACCGGATTTAAAACTTTGGTTTAACTAACTAACTAAGGACACCTGTTATGTGAAATCTCTCATTCCACCTTAGTGTGGTTAGAGTACAATACCACGATTTTGATTTACTAAATTTAACATAACTACATTGAAAGGAACATGGAATGATCAATTGTCCAAAGATAATCTGGTAATAATTAAAGAATACAAATTAACTATTAAAATGATATGCCCAGGCAGCAAAGCACGAATAATATGCTTCCTCTACTGCAAAAACATAGACCTGTTTTTCCTTTTTTCCTCCTTACAGACCTTGACATGCGAGGTCAAAGGTTTAACCTTGATATATGAGGTCAAAGGTCATGGCTGTAGAGGTCAAATATTCAAAATATTCCAACCAAATTGTCATTTCATTGCAAGGGTTATAGTTGTAATGTTTGCTCAAATCAGTTCTAGAGTTATGAGGTCAAATAGTTCATCAATCCAGATTTCAACATTGAAGTCACTGACCTTTATCATGACCTTTGACCACAGTCCACTCTTGCCACATGCCAGAACGGTGTCATTCTTAATATTTTTTGTTTTATTCTGGTTCGGTCATAGTATATGAGACCTCCGAACAAATCTTGGAACGTACACAACTCCATTTTTAAAACTGTTTTTACTAGATCTTGATAGTGGTTCTGTTACAATATAGTATTAATGCTATTTTGCATGATAGCATAACATGTTATGAAGGAGTGCCCATCTCTTCAAGATTTTCACTTCAATAATGCCCACAGGGTATCAATGGCAGATTCAGGATTTGAAAAATGTCAAAATTACCGGGGGGCTGAAAGGCTATAACTGGTCCTAAATAGCTCAAAATGGGCTGATTTTGCGAGAATTTGCAGAATTACCGGGAGGCACGCGCCCCCTCTGCCCCCTCCCTGGATCAGCGCCTGGGGTATTACAGAACATTATTTTTATCCTGTTTAGGTGAAACATCCAGGCGTATCCCCATATTTTATTTGGTTGTTTTTCTCCTTTTTAATCTCTTGGTTTACAATATTCTCAACATTTTACTGCTTATTCTTTGCAATTTGATGAGTATGATTCACATAGAATTTTGTATCTACTGAATTTGTGTTTTGTCATTTAATAACAATATAATTAAAAAAATTGCACATTTTTGATGTGAAGTGCCTAGAGGCCTCTGCAATGGGTGATACATTAAAATTATTATTAAAATAGAATTATTTGAAATTGAAGGTAACAAGAGATTTTGGGGCATCCATATCGTGTCATGTAGTGATTTCATATAAGACTCCCAATATATTTTTACCCTGTACTTGGTACAAACATGCCTTGAAAATGAAAATAAAAGGCAATTTTAATTTGCTTAATTTCAAAATAAAATTAACATAGGCTGAATTTAGTATTTACTCCTATATTAAATTGGAAATTTCACAAATCAAAGAAATCATTCTCAAAGAAATCATTCTCAACTTAATCCTTTCACATGGGGATATTTTTGATAGAAAGCTTTACATTAGTGCACATATCAGAATTTTCACATTTTTAGGGACGAGGGCCCAGTTGTCGGTGGCTAAACCGTCACCCCATCGGATTTCTAAGGAAATATGATGCGGAGGGTAGCTATACCCTGGTAGAATGAAAAAGAAGATCTACCTACAAGGGCATCAGCTCTGGAGAGCTAATGGCGGCCATCCAGCACATGCTGCCTTGTATGATGGGCATAGTTGCCCAAAGGCTAGGCCCACCACCGAAAACTGTGTCAATTATCTTTTGCTCTAATAAATCCTCACACAGCAGTATTGCTAAGTGTGATATGATATTGGATGATTTGAGTAGGATACAAGAATTTATCGGTCAAGCTATGAGTTTTGAAAATATTGGGTGAGCCGCGGAGCGACGAGTGCAATATTTTCAAAACTCATAGCGAGTCCGATAAATTCTTGTATCCTGCGATAAAAATCATCCAATATTATCATTATTATGTTTTCAGAATCAAATAAATTGAAGAAATTGACAACTAGGAAAACCAAAGAAATGGAGCCAGTAGACACCAGGAACCACCAAAGAAATGGAAGCAGAAGACACCAAGAACCACCCACAAAATTTCAAACAGTAGACAGCAAAACCCAAAATAATGACACCCCCAAAGAAATGGAACATCCCTAGACTACTTCAGCCAATCAGAAGCCTCCCAGAAAAACTCATGTCCTGGTCTTTTAAAACTCATGTCATGGTCTCAAAAACTCATGTCA
This sequence comes from Ophioderma brevispina, assembly GCA_023653785.1. Classification (NCBI taxonomy): domain Eukaryota; kingdom Metazoa; phylum Echinodermata; class Ophiuroidea; order Amphilepidida; family Ophiodermatidae; genus Ophioderma; species Ophioderma brevispina. The sequence goes on from JAMKCH010005366.1 coordinate 11,443, forward strand.
CTGTCTCAGGTGCATGGTTTTATTGTACCTTAAGCTGTGTACAAAGGTATAGGATGGAGGATTCTGAAAACATAATAATGAGGTGTATCCGGCCACCCCTGTTAACAGGGAGAAAACCGGATTTAAAACTTTGGTTTAACTAACTAACTAAGGACACCTGTTATGTGAAATCTCTCATTCCACCTTAGTGTGGTTGGCAATGGCCTTTTTCTACTACACACAGATAATTATTATAATTTGCCTATTGAAATCTTGTTCTAGGGCTGCTTTTGATAATAAAATAGACTTCAATCAGGGTAAGCAACAATTTATGCTTAAAAGCATTACCTTTAAAAAATCTCTCAATTAAAAAGTATAACCATATCATATTTTACTATACAGTATAGACTTAGTAAAATAATGCATTTATTTTAACTAACCATATCTCATAAAGTTTAGTGAAGTCAGGTATTTATATCTATCTTGAATGGTGTTCATTTTTTTCATGGCAAAGCTTACATCTTGTGCAAATATTACAAGTTAGCTTTCTACAAAATGAGTTAAAAAGCATCAAGGCAAGTTCATTAAACCTTTCCAATTGACTAAAGATACAATTATTAAGTCCAATGTTGAGAGTCTATTAATTGTAAATATTTTTTGTTTCTACATTTGACTAATTAAAGTACAATCATATCTCACATGCAACATGGCCTCTGCCTTCCAATTGAAAACACCACCTTATTTTGACCTATCCTAATTCTTGCACAGTAATTCCTTCAGGCATTTTCTTTTGGGCCAGTTTCTTCCTGTAATTAGAGACAACTTCTGCAATAGTGTACAAGTATGGGTTAATAGCAGAATTGATTGGTAAAACAAATGTCACTGACCATGCATACACTGATGGGGGCAGTGTAATTAGTCTTGTTTGTACTAGGATACCAAGGATAATAATAGGAAACCAACAGAAGAAGTCAGTGGCCACTATGGCTGTTACCTTTGTGGTCATCGCAATCTGTTCCTTCATGTCTCTAGTGCGTCCAGATTGTTTAGATGACCTTTGAACTGCTCTCACTATCTCTACATAGCAGCCAAGTATGATCAGGTAACAAACACAGTTAAGGCCAAGAATACTGCTGTTGAAAAGAACAATCCATTACGAAGGCTTTCAAATGTAGTAGTGAAGGTATATCAGTAAAATGTATTATGTACTTTATCATGTAAACGGTTTTGTTACTTCCCACAGGCTCATTCTGTTTTAGTTAAAGCCAATGGGAGACCAATACACACATGCGAGTTATCATAGAACTTGAAATTAACTCCAGCTAACATGGAAGGGACAATGCCTAGTGCCATTGAGGTTATCCAGAATACTACAGCAGTCACTACTGCCATTCGTTGACCAATTTTCTTGGTAGAGTATGGAAATCTTATGCAAATAAACCTATCAATACTGATCAATGTCACAAAGAACACAGAAGCTTCAGAAGATGTGATTGACAATGCTCCAGCCTTCTGCCCGATTCCCATATCTCCAGGTTTTTTCAGAGTGCATGGGGAAGTATTTGCCAAAGTAGATATCAGCAGATGCAATAATTAACATGTAGATGCCCATGAGTGAATCAGATACAGCAAGATTGCCAAGTAGGAAGGCCTGTACTTTATTTTTTTGAGTGGCCTTCTTTTTCCAAACCAGCACAAATATATTTCCACCGAGTGCATTTAAACCAATGAGCCACATGAGGACCACTAAGATCCTGTCCGATAATAACCTATCACAGGTAAGATATGGTGATCTATTATTTGCTGCATTGCAATCAACACCACTTGGCGCATAACACTCGCATATCTCATGCTGACTTGCGTACAATTTGGCTTGTTGTGAAAGACCCATAAAAGACTCGCTAGTTATTCTCGTCAATGCATTGTCTCGTACATTGAGAAAATTCAAGCGAGGCAAATTCTTGATACTTGGAATATTTGTCAACTTATTTTCAGAGAAATCAACATAAGTCAAATTACCAATCTCATTTATTAAATTAGAATCTAATTTTGTGAACAGATTGGACTGCAAACGCAATGTATGCAGTTTTGTTAAACCAGCTAATAAACCACTTCTTAGTGTGCTTAGCTGGTTATGATTCAAAGCCAACTCATCTAAATTAATTAAATCATCAAACAAAGAGCCAGACAATTCAGTCAGCTTATTATCTGACAGTGACAGAATTTGTAAATTGAATAAACTATTAAATAATCCAGGTTCCATTGTGGTCAACTGATTTTCATGTAAAAAAATGACTCTCAGATTGTCCAGCCCTTGAAATAAACCAATTGGCAGCATAGTTAAATTATTGTTATTAAGAATCAGATATCCTAACCAGTATAAATCTTGAAATGTACCCACATTTATTGCAACTAATTGGTTTTCCTGCACATCAAGGAAACGAAGATTGTCAACACCTTGAAATAAACCTCTTTCCAATGTAACCAAATTGTTGTAAGGAAGGTACAGCTGAAACAACCACCCTAAATCCTGAAATATTCCAGCTGGTAACGAAGCCAGCAAATTACCATAAATGTACAAAGTAGTCAGACTCTGCAATCCTCTAAATATGCCTACATCCAATCTGACCAATTTGTTTTCACCAAGGTACAGTTCGTAGAGATTATTCAAATCCTGAAACACACCAACTGGTAATTCACTTAAGGCATTGGACGTAAGGTCTACTGTGTTCAAGTTCCTTGAATTCTGAAATATGTCCATTGGTAATGTACTTAGCCTATTAAATTGCAAAAATAGACGATTGAGATTGGTTAAATCCTGAAACAATCCATCCGGTAACATGCTTAACATACTATACCGCAGGTCTAAAACAGACAGATTGCCTAAAGCTTGAAACAAACTCACATCCAAAACCTCAAGGGGATTTTGATGAATTAAAAGATATTTTAAGTTTTTAAGATCTTGAAATATTTCAACTTGTAATGTACTCAACAAATTGTCAGCAAGATCCAAGCCTATTAGATTGACCAAGCCATGAAATAATCTTGCATCTAAAGTGCCCAACCTATTTTCAGAAAGCCTCAGTGTCTGCAAATTAAACAAACCATGAAATACTGTGACATCTATTGAGGTCAACTGATTACTATAAAGCCTCATACCCCTTAGTTCAACTAAGCCATTAAACACTCCATCTTGCAATATAGTAAGCTTGTTAGATTCAATGTACAAATACTGCAAACTGTTCAGACCTAGAAACGAATTCACTTCTAGACTTGTTATATTATTCTCAGCTATGTCTAAAGTAACCATGTTACTCGGGTACAAAACCAGTAAATTTTGAACCTGAACAGAAACTCCATAATAACAATGAAACATCACTTCTCTGTTACCAAGATCAGCATTACAATTGGACGGAAAGTCAAACTTACATTCACCTAATATAGTGGCACTATGATCAGTACATGTAATTTTGTCCTGGTACCCTGCAGCATAGCAATGCGACTTCTCACTTATGATCGAATCAAGCTGGCTATCCGTTTCAAATTCAGGGCACCTACGTTGGTTTTCTAATGCTGATATCTCACTGATTAAGAGACTGACATTACCTTGCAAATGGAACTTTAGATCAGTATGCATGAAATTAACACTACAAGCTTGGACTTGTTCCTTTATAACCACATACTTGTTCCCACAACTTTCAAAGTTCTCATCTCGTTCAACAAACACAAACAAACTTTCATGATTTACACCATGCTCACTGCCGGGTAACTCTAACGACAGAAGAGATTCTGTTGATGCAGTCACATGAAGACTGCAAGTATGATACTGGCTTCCTTGGAAGAAGACCATTTTGTTGCTGGCATTTCCTTCATTAATATCGCACAGATTAAAATCGGTACTCTCATTCCACAAAGGCACAGCTAGAATTTCACCGGAAACCATTGCATTGGATGCCGACTTGTTGTGGAATTCAATGGTGAAGAGCAGAGCAGAAAGTGAAAGGATTACATTGAAAGCAATATATGTAGTCATGTTGAACGTTTATGTACCACAAATACCAAGTACATGAATACACTTCTCAGAGGTCAATGCGGTTCAAGATTTTTTCCTCAAAGAATCTTGCGAATTCTTCACCAGTTGTAAGTACAGTCATTAAAAATACTCCACTTGTGACTGTCACAATCTCCTTATAAGGCAAATCTCTAAGTCTGTTTCTACTGAGTATTCCACATTCTACCGGTATATTTTTGTCACTGGTGTATGGACAGTGAAAGATGACAAATGGTCGTTTTCTATTGCAAGCAAAATGCAACTGTACACCGACCAAGATGACTCTCAATTTTACTGGCGCAAGGTCAAACAAGAAGGTCAATTGCTATGCACTGCAGGTTTTCACTAAGTTGACCTTTTAACAAGATGGCAATAAATAAAATGAACAGATTGAAAAGCGATATGAACATCAGCTGCAACAAAGTTCTGCTTGTGTCATCAGGGCCAAAGGATCAAGTCTGTGACCATGTGGCTGTAGCAACTTCCGCTTTCTTAGCTGCAGTAATTTTTTATTTACACATATCAGTAAGCATCACCGCGCCGATAATTTTACTTCTCGTGAAGGAAAATCTGTCAGTGTTAACTGGTGAATAGCAGTGGACATTATTTTCTATTGAACTGAATTTCTCTGTTCACAATTTTTACTTGGTAAATGAGCCCAATAGAAGAACACCTATGATTCAAATAGAATTTGCAGTGTTGCAGACTTCAAAGAAAACAGAGACCAGGCATCAAATTGATGTAAATCTGATCACACTACTCGAAGTACAAAATCTGCATAGCTGTATTGAGAAACACAACTTGTTGGTAGCAGTTTATAATACAGTTTTGATGCTGAATATCAGGTTTGTCTGTTATTGACAATTTCTATACCTCTACTGATTGGGATTGTCTGAAATTGTTTTACACCAAACAGTAATCAAACAATCAATATGAAGCAAACTATCAAAGTTAACGAGGTGGAAATTTTTTCCTTCACGATAATCAGTAGTTTTATTTTTATACCAAAAATAACTGATCTGATTCATTAACAAAAAGCCTTGGGCTGCCTGACAGTAAAGGTAAACAAATGAAAACCATGTTTTGTTTTTTTTTGCCAAAAAGATGCATAATTTTGAAGTCTCACTGGGTGATGCAATTCCGCTTTTTCAAAATTTTCAAATTAAATATTTGTGAACATTATAGTAGGATTTTTAATTCCTGTCAGTTCATTAAAAGTTTTTGGGGTACCGTGTCGCCGCTTCCATTCGTTCTGAGAGGAGGCCTACTTCACCCAATCAATACAATAGAAATTCTATTTGACGATACCAGATCAGCTAAGGCCATAATTAAAAAATCTGTAAACCGCCAATGGCGGTATGGATGGATTGCTTTTTCTCCCTAGGGTATTTGCAGCTCTGGGGCGTTGAATAATATGGGTGTACATTGTGTATATATAGTCTATTTGGTGGAGACCAAAAAAATCCTTAAGCCAGTCTGCTGCATGGAAGGCACTTGAAGCTAAGTGGACTGTTGGACCCAAACCTCAACAAAACTCCATATCGGGCAGTTTGGCGGTCGCCTAGGAGCTTATCAAAGGCATAGGTCTAAACACTTTCAGTCTATAGACTAAAATTATATTGAGTTTGGTTACTCTAACTCATCTAGAAAAAAGATTTGACTTTTTTGGGAAATGTTGACCTTTTTTGACAATTCCCACCCCCTGTCAGACCCAGGGGAGGACCCTGGGGAATGGATTACACAGTTAGTAGGGCTGCAGATTTGTAGTACTCGAGTACGAGTACGAGTACAATTTGTGTACTCGTACTCATACTCGTACTCAGGCTTGGGTACTCGTACTCATACTCGTACTCAGGATCAAATACTCATACTCATACTCGGGATTTAACATTTTGCTGTACTCATACTCGTACTCAGGATCAAATACTCATACTCATACTCGTACTCAGGATCAAATACTCATACTCATACTCGTACTCAGGAAAGTACTCACACTACAACAAAAATAAGTGAGGCATGCATTTATTACTAGAAAAGGGAAATTAAAGGTGCGTGTTACGATCGTCTTGGGGACCCCCCTGATTTACCCGGAAGTAGTATCGATCTTGATATCAGATGAAAGGCCGTATTTTTCTCATTGTCGTCCTGAAATTTGAGCCCTCAAATCCATTTCATTCCCAAGATTAAAAAAAAAACCCCACCGTTTTAGTGGTTAACCATCAATATTAAAGCACAGTATTTGAATAGGGCTTTGCCATGTGCATTTTGCTTCTACCATCGAAACCGCAAGTTTGTTTCCCACGGTATACTTGATGAGGCGTATGTGCAAGTGCAAGGCTCTAAGTAGAGAACACAATAGACATAAATCGGAACAAGCACCTTTAATAAGAAATCATTACAATTGAGTAACACATTGTGATTTTCACCCAAATTTGTTTTGTAAAAATTTATTTTTATGTTTCAGATAAATATCAATATTTAAAATTTGTTTTTGTTTAATATAGAATCAAATGTTGACAAATAATGACAAATTTTCAATGGTGATATCTACAGGTATACTACCAATGCTCCATTCCATGACAATTTAATGAAGCAAACCCCATTTGTATTCCAATCCAGTTGTTCCTTTACCATTGGTAGGTGTTTTCTGTAGCTTTAAACACCTTACTGTGGAGATGGTAAGTAGGTCAAAGTTGATAAAGGCACTTGTTTTTTTTTAACAGAAAATAGAACTAACCTGAAAGGTTTTACCACTACAATATTCCTATCAAAAGACATGAAGCTTAAAAAGATGTGTTCAGAATACTTGTGGCTATTTTGGGGAACATGTTCAAATTTGAAAGAAAAAGTCTGGGCAAAGTAATTATGGGCCATATTATCACATTGTATCTGATCCTTTTTGTAATATGTAATGTTCTGTCTCTTGATGTCTTGCTGATAAAATTGGAATATGAATTGAATACAATTAAATATGAATATGAATTGAGTCATCACAATTTGAACACACAATTTCCAAATCTGAATGCGAACCTCAAAAATCGATGTGATACTTCAATTACATTCACGGGGCCTGTTGTCCCTACCATAGCATGTTGCATATTTGCATATTACCTCATATGCAAATTTTTTTATGGTATCAAAACTCGAAGCATTTTGCATTTCAATCTTATAACTGGTGTTTAATGATGCCCAGTACCAGATAATGTTGTGGGTATAGGGTTATGAGACCATGGAACAAGCCCATGCCAATTGAATTTCTACGAATATAGGTATGGGTATGCGACTATGGGTATGGGTCCAGATTTACCACAGCCATGGTATGATTAGTTAAGGTAGCAAGACTATGGTCACAGGTACACATGTTATACCCGGTTATGGGTTGGGTACTACATGTATTCCACAGTACACATGCTTTAGTGGTAAGGTTGACTGTGCCTTTGACAGTTTTATTCATCCAGGGATCCTTGAGGGCCACTGCCTCAAACCGCATATTCCATGTAAACAACTGAACCACAAAAATTTCGAGCAAATTACACAGGTTCAGGTATACCCATTCTCAATTCTTGTGGCGGGAAGTACTCATCAATCATTATTTTGCCATTGTCTCTTCATCATTGTCATCTTTATCATCAAACAAGATTACCGAAGGTTGCAATTTTGCAAAGCGCATCCCTATACTCGTACCATGCAAACGTACTCGCACCGTACTCAGCACAGTACCGTACATGCATACTCCGACTCCAGGCACAAAGTATCGTACTCATACTCGTACTCCGGATTCAAATTTTGCTGTACTCATACTCCGTTACTCGTACTCGACCCAATACTCATCTCGGTACTCAATACTCGGGGTCCAGTACTCGTACTCATACATGTACTCACAAAAAGTACTCATACTACCAGTCTGGTGGCTTGTGACCTCCTACAATATATCCGAGTTTGGGTATTCCAGGCTCCTCTGGAAAAATTTATGGCAAATGTTACCTTTTTTTGACATTTCGCTCCACCCCCTGTCAGAAGCAGAGGTTCTAAACACTTTCAGTCTATAACTAAAATTTATATTTGAGTTTGAGTTACTCTAACTATCCTAAAAAAAGATTTGACTTTTTTGGGAAATGTTACTTTTTTGATAATTCCTCCAAATGACCCTGTTTCCCTCAACAACAAAAATGCAAGTTAAATGAAATGAACTGAATAAATCCAAACACCAAACTTGAACGACTCTGAAGCCTTTAACTAAAATGATCAAAGGCATAGGTCTAAAGACTTTCAAGTCTATAGACTAAAATTATATTGAGTTTTTTGGTTTTACTCAACCATCTAGAAAAAAGATTTGGACTTTTTGGGAAATTGACCTTTGTTTGCACAATCCCACCCCTGTCAGACCCCAGGGAGGACCCTGGGATGGATTACCTGGTTAGTAAGGGCTTGTGACCGCCTCATATATCCTAGTTTGGGTCTCCAGCTCTCTGGAAAAAAGTTTAGGCAAAATGTTTTACCTTTTTGACATTTCTCTCACCCGTCAGACACAGGGGAGAACCCTGGGGGAATGGATTTCATGGTTGGTAAGGGGCTTGTGACCTCCTACAATATATCCGAGTTTGGGTATTCCAGCTCATCGGAAAAAAAGTTATGGCAAAATGTTTTACCTTTTTGACATTCTCCACCCCCTGTCAGAAGGCAATAGGTCAAACACTTTCAGTCCTATGACTAATTATATGAGTTTTTTGGTTACTCTAACTCCTCTAGAAAAAAGATTTTACTTTTTTGGAAATGTTGACCTTTTTTGATAATTCCCGGTCCAAAAATGACCCTTCTCACGAACAAAAATGCAAAGGTAATGAATGAACTGATAAATCCACACCAAACTGACCGAACTCTGAAGACTTTACCTAAAATGATCAAAGGCTAGGTCTAACAAACATTTCAGTCTATAGACTAAAATTATATTGAGTTTTTGGGTTACTCTAACTCTATAGAAAAAGATTTGACGTTTTGGTGGGAAATGTTTGCTTTTTGTTGACAATTCCCACCCCCTGTCAGACCCAGGGGAGGACCCTGGGGGAATGGTATTACAATGTTAGTAGAGGCTTGTGACCTCCTACAATATATCCGAGTTTGGGTACTCCAGCGCATCTGGAAAAAAGTTATGCCCAAATGTTACCTTTTTGACAATTTCCTCCACCCCTGTCAGACCCAGGGGAGGACCCTGGGTAATGGATTTCATGGTTATTAGGGGCTTGTGCCTCCTCACAATATATCCTAGTTTGGGTACTCTAGGCTCATCTGGAAAAAAAAGTTATGGCAAAATGTTTTACCTTGATTGTGAAATGTGACTTTTTTGACCACCCCCACTCCTGTCGGACCCAAGGGAGGACCATGGGGGAATGTACATGGTTAGTAGGCTTGGGCCCCTACAATACAATATAAGTGTGGGTTTACTATAGTCATCTGGAAAAACGGTTGAAAAAAATGGGTACCCTTTTTGTGAAAGGTTGACCTTTTTGGAACATTTCCCCACACCCCTGTCAGACCCAGGGGAGGACCTGGGGGAGGGACGGAATGGATATTAAATGGTTAGTAGGGGTTGTGTACCCTTCTACAATACACCCAAGTTTGGTTACTCTAGTCTCTGGGAAAAGAAGGTTAGGCCAAAATGTTTACCTTTTTTGTGCAATGTTGACTTTGACATTTCCCCACCCCCTGTCAGGAACCAGGGGAGGACACAGGGGGAGGAAAATGGATTACATGTGGTAGTGGGATTGCTGTCCTCTAAATATATCTACAGTTTGGGTACTCTACCTCATCGGGAAAAAAAGTTATGGCAAAATATTTACTTTTTTGTGAAATGTTGACCTTTTTTGACATTTCCCCACCCCCTGTTCCAGACCCGGGGAGGACCCCGGGTAATGGAGTAGCTGGTTATTGGGGCTTGTGTCCCTCCTAACAATATAATCTAAGTTGGGTACTCTATCTCATCGTAAAAAAGGTTATGGCAAATAGTAACCTTTTTTGTGAATGTTGACCTTTTTTGACATTTCCCCACCCCCTGTCAGACCCAGGGGAGGACCCCGGTGGAATGATTACATGGTTAGTAGGGGCTTGTGCCCCTCTACAAATATCTAAGTTTGTACTATACTCAAGTTCCCTCTGGAACAAGTTATGGCAAAATGTTTTACAGTTTTTGTGTCACCAGACACACAAACACACATACGTACATCCTTACATACATACATCCCGACATTGGCACAGCTTTTGAAAGTCCTCATTTATTATGACAAAACGAGATAAAACAAAAAATCTGATACGTTTACATTTTATTCGTCTTCTTCCGAAATATGCATGACATCTTGGTCAAATTACTTGTCTAAAGTACTAAGAGCTTTGGCCACTCATAACAAACTACAACATTTATGGCCTAATCCTCCTCAACCGTAAAAGGTTCACCCGGCCTAGATTTTCATGACACTGTTTCCGTTCTTTGATTTACTCCAAACAAAGGAATCGGTGGCATGTCTCGGACTGTACGACAATCTATTCAATTGATTCTGGTTAAACCGTTACATATTTGATACAAAAATTTCATGTCAAATGGGTTACAGCATCAATTCAGTTGAACAAGTTGAGCATTATAACTGCGCTTTTAAGTTTTAATCTCAACACATCGCTCCAAATCATTCTTAACCATCGCAATATGCGCTTTACTGACAGGAATAAACTAAATCAGACAGAATTAGTGCAGTTTCAGTTCAATGATTCTCTAATATAATTTCTGGATCACTAAATGTTCCTTTAAAAAAAGTACACAAGGCAACTGTGGTGACACGCAATCTGAACCCTGCTTATCTATCTTCAACAATCTCAAATTGGTAAAAAGATGAAATAAGATTCCATTCAGAAAGCAAATAAAATGAATGCAACTTTTGGAGTCTGCAACACTTATCAAAGAACAATCTATAAGCCTAGAACCTATCATAGTTCTTGCATGATAATCACATACAGGGATTTTTTCTTCTGCGCAGCAAGAAGAGGTAACTCCTGAATTGACAAACCAATGAGTGGGTACACGTTCCTTAATTGTGGAAACACCGCCCATCCATTGTTTACAACTGTCCTGCTGCTAACGATAGTAGCTGTTGAGACATCAAGAGTCTCATATTGCCATGGCATGGGCAGTGATATAACTACGCCTACTTCCATGCTGGTCACTGGCGATAGTGGCATTCCCTGCTTGCACTAAATAGACTAGTCCTCACCAGTTTGTATTTTAACAGTTTTCTGATTGGTTGGTGTCCTTTTGCACAATTGCTTGACATAGTTCACACTGTAGATGACTTCTATAGCTAATTTATACCAAAATATACTTCCAATGTTATAATATACAATGTGCTTACACATTACCTTGTTGTATGTATATTTTAAACACTGGATAGCTTAGAACTAATTCATTAAGCAGACTCATATTACATTTGTGGTAAACAGGCACATCTTTTGGTAACAGCATTATCAGATATACTACACAATAGTGATATGGTCTTTAAGTGCATTAGTCTTGCATTGGACAAGAGTTTTCCATTTAAGAAAGAATCCTTAAAGGACAGGGGGCGCCCACGGGAGTGAAGTCTTGTTTTGGTTGTTCTGTCTGGTTGGGAAATACTTATGTACGAAAGAAACAGTAGAACACAATATCAATTGAATTCCGTGAAGTTTTATTGGATTTGCTTTAGTCCAAAATCATTTTTAATAAGTATAAAAATAGATATATATTATTAGTTGAAACGGAATGTCTTGTTTTTTCACAATAAAGGTTGCTCATATAGGATTGATGCCGGCATCGTAAGTATTGTAATACCTGAATTGCTGTGTACATGTAAAACATTTCAAATAAAATTTCTAAAGATCTATTTAAAAAAAGATAATTTATTGTTTCATTTCGCAAATGGTGCACTAAGATGCAGAAGATTTTCCTTGAAAGGACTCGTCTTTTTGCCCATTTCTTCACTTAATCCTAGTCTTACTGAGGGTTGGCAACACCCCTTTGTGAACATTCCTCGGTTGCAAAGCTTAAAGCTTTTGTAAAGATATGGTTGATTGTTTTCACTTTTTTGGGGGGGCGATGGGTGAGGGATGTTTCCACCTAAATCACTGTAATGGTAATTTTTAAAAACATTGTCACAGTAGGGCTACTCTCCTCATTTAAAGCTGGAAACTGCCTGAAAATCGGTGATATTCCTCTTTTGGTGAGGGGCAAAATTGAATCTCACCTATATACCTGGTCTATGAAATGACATTTTGTGGCATACTTTATGACATCAATTACGGTGGCATACCATACTAGGTATTTTGGTTATTTTGGTAAATGGCAAGAGGAGGGCAGTCGCTATCCACTGGTACTAAAATTATTATCATTGGTTATTTATCACAATTTATAAGGGGGAGGGGGTAACTCCCTCCAAGGTAAACTGTTAAAAATTAACCAAAAATCTTGGTAAGAGGAAGGTTGAGGTTGGCCAACGAGTGTACCATATTCTATTTGCAGAAAAATATTAGAAAAACAGCAGTCACTAGTAAAGTGACAAAGCTTACATGGCTAGCCTAATATCTATCCTAGTTCCTGCATGGTAAATACCTGAAGCCTTTTTGTTTTTTGTCCGTTGATTCCTGTAATTAGAGATAAGTTCATTCAGCAATTGTGTACAAGTATGGACTTGATGGCAGAATTATTAACATCCTAATTAACATATGCCAATCCCAGTTAAGATCATTTTTATTAGCTTTTTTTAAAATTTTGGCTCACACTAAATTTACTTTGTTGAGTGTCTCACTGGCCGCAGATTGCTTAGGCCATTTTTTTGCCTCTTCCCTGAGAACTATAAGACACAGATTGTATAGCAAGCTTGTACGCGGTACAGTTTCCATGGTCCCTATGAGCCATCGATGGGATAATGAGAGCATGTGTGGCATAACAGATAAGTGCAGAACTCATTATCCTAGCACCGTAAATCGTGAGTTTGAGCCCCGCTGCCGTCAACATGTTAAAGTTCTTGTTCATATATAATCTCAATTGCTTGTTGACCCAAGCAAAAATCTGGGAAACTGTTAATGTTTATGGGGAATTATAATATCAGGGGATGAGGCTGTGGATCTCAAAATGCTCCTTTACATAGCTGGTGGGTTACTTAGTTTGAGGATGTTTGAGCAGATTTGTTTATCATCTTTTACTGTTTGAAAACATAAAAATGCATCATTCCTCTTGTCTTCAACCCATTAGAGTTCTGATTTTACTTAAAGGTGCTTGTTCTCGATTTAATTTCCCTATGTATTCTCTAACTTAATATGAGAGCCTGGCACTTGCACTACGCCCCCTCACGTACCGTGGGAACAAACTTGCGGTTTTGATGGTAGAAGCAATAATGCACATTGTAAAGCCATATTCAATACTGTGCTACTATTGATGGTTAACCACTAAAACATCAATTTTTTTGTTTATATCTTGGAATGAATTTGATTTGAGGGCTCAAATTTCAGGACGACAATGAGAAAAATATTGCCTTTCATCTGATAACAAAATCTATACTACTTCCTCCGTGTAAATCAGCAGGCGGGGGGGGGGGGGTCCTCAAGATGATCGGAACTGCACCTTTAACATGTTAGCCATTTTTTCTTAATCATCTTGACTGAAATTTACCAAATTTCCAGTCCACAATTCTACTCTACCTTTACCATTAGACTATTTCATCATCATTACAGATATTGACAAATTTCCACTTCATCAACTCAATATTTACTGCAATTAACCACCAGCAGTATCAAGCCACGCCTGACCATATTGATTTGATTTAATTCTATTCACAACATCAATACATTTTCATAAAAGAGATATAAAATACAAATTATATTATTAAACTAATATATAAACATGTAATAGCCCACATTGAAATTGAATAAATAAATACACTTATATGATAAATAAATAAATGTAAAAAGACATTATTTCAAAAATACTAAAAAACCGCACACAAGGGTAGTAATTGAATACCTGATTGCCCATAACCAGCATAAGCAGGCTTATTTCCAAGGGGTCGCTTGGAGTGGTAAAACGAACAATCATAAAGCAGAACATTTTAATTGATGCCAACATAGTGAACAGAGTAACAAAGGGCAAAAAAAACCTGGTTTGAAAAAATATTGCACAAAACGTAATGGGGGAAAATTAATTATTTTAATAATAAATAAAATGGCTGGCTTCCCCCTCCCTGTCCCATTGGAAGGTACTTCTTTATTGCACATTGAAATAGTTTATTTTTCTTGATTATATGAGTCAGGAAGAGCATTCCAGTCTTTGATGCTTAATAAAAAAGATGTGGGACCAATACCCTTGACTGAAGGACGACGAAATTGAATTGGCTGTAAATGGCCTCCATTTTGCTGATTAAACTTTTAAAATCTTATTTCTCAATTTTATTTGAGAAAAGATTTCGTCATGGGAAAAGCCTTGGTTTTACTATAAAGAGAGCAAAGGGGAGTCCCAAGAGTTGTTTTGCTAAGTGCACCTGTTTAGATTGCACAATAGGGGAAATGGGGAATTCCCCAAGGATGCCTAAACTTAGAAGCTTGTTTAAGCTTTAAATGATCAAACAATGCAAGATCTGGGAATTCCCCCACAAAGTTATATTATGAGTGATGTAAATTTTATATTGTGAAATCTGATTTGATGGGCACGGTCATGTTTATGTCATAAGAGATGTAATTATTTTGTAGAAAGGGGAATCTATCTGTGAGTAGTATAAATACATCACTGGAAGGACTCTCGGCCCGCATCCACTAGGATAACAAGTTACTAGAAGATAGCTAGTTTTACTCTGGCCTTGAGGAGCAGACTGTAAAGTCTCAGGATATTAATTCCATGTGAGAGAGTTATTGCTGTAATTATTCTACTTTCGTCTTTGAAGCCGAAAGGCTGGGAATCAAGTAGGATCCAACATGGTGGACAGATAAATCGTGGTGGGGGGGAAAAAAAAAAAAAAAAATTTTACTAGCTTTCGGTAAATCAGGCGGGGGGGGGTGGGGTGGTCTTCAAAGATGATCGAACTCACCTTAACATGTTAGATCCGTTTTTAATCATCTTGACTGAAATTTCAAATTTTTTTTTTTCAGCCACCAATCTAACCTTACAAGTTAAGACTAATTTCATCATCATTACAGATATTGACAAATTTCCCACTGCATCAACTTCAATATGTACTGCAATGAACCACCAGCAGTATAAAGAGCATCCGATGGACCATATTTGATTTGATATTATTATTCGTTATCCACAACATCATCATATAACAAATAAATACCATTATATTATTAAATAATATAAAACATGTTAAATGCACACATTACATGAATAAATAAATACCAATTATAAGAATAAATACATAATTTAAAAAGAACAGTATTTAAATAATAAAAACCTAGCACAACAAGAGGTAGTCATTGAATACAGAGGCCCTTAGCCAGCTAGAAGCAGGCTTATTTCCTGGGGTCCTTGGAGGGGGTAAAACGAACCATCATAAAAAAGAACATTTTAAAATTGATGCAGAAATAGTGAACATAAGTGAACAAAGGGCAAACCAAAAACCTGTTTTGAAAAAATATTGCACAAAACGTATTGGGAAAATAATTATTTTAATAATAATAAAATGGCTGGCTTCCCCCTCCCCCCTGGGCCCCATTGGAAAGGTACTTCTTTTTGCACAGTTTGAATGAGCTTATGTTTTTCATCAATTGATTTTATATGAGCAGTAAGAGCATTCCAGTCTTTGATGGCTTAATAAAAAAAGATGTGGAACAATACCCTTGCTGAATGACCGAACGATTGAATGGGTTTAAAATCTGGCCTCCATTTTTCCTGATTAAAACTTTTAAATATTATTTCTCAATTTTATTTGAGAAAAGATTTCTCATGGAAAGTACTTTGTTACTATAAAAGATAGAAAAGGGGTTCCAAGAGTTTGTTTTTGCTAAGTGCACCTGCAAGATTGCACAATCAATAAGTGGCAAAATGGATAGAAATTCCCCAGGATGCTAAACTTAGACGCTTGTTTATTCTTTAAATGATCAAAACATTGCAAGATCTGGGATTCCCCCACAAAGTTATTATATGAAGTGATGTAATTTGGTTGTGAAAATCTATTTGATGGTGCAAGGTCTGGTTTATGCCTACGAATTGATGTAATGATTTGTTAGAAAGGGGAATCTATCTGTGAGTAGTTAAATACTATCACATCACTGGAAGGACTCTCGGCTCGGCCAGCATCCACTAGTAACAATTAGCTAGAAGATAGCTAGTTTTACTCTGGCCTTGGGAGCAGACCTTTCAAGTACCAGGAATATATAATTCCATTAGCAGAGTTGCTTAATATTCTACGTCGTCTTGTCAGCCGAAAGTGCTTGGGAATCACAGTATGACTTCCAATTGTGACAGATAGAATCGTGGTGATTACCTTGGATTGATCTATTGTGGATTTCTTATCATCGGGGAGTTATTTAACCTTGTCGTCTGAACTGCTGGACAAGATTACCTTCAGGACTGAAAGATGCCCTTGGAATATAATACCTTAGATTTGTATTAACTTGTGCGCTGTCTTTTTGGATTCTTCGCTGTGAGGACATGTTATCGTTGAACTGCAACGCTTTCAACACAGGACCCTAGTAACCATAAGTAATCTTAACTAATTGTGTATATGTATTTTGTTTTGGACATAACCAATTCTTGAACCAACTCAAGTAAGCTCATTAAAACGGGTTTATGATTATAATTTAGATCATTTGTGCCCAAGGCTCATTTATTTGTGTTTGGAAAGGTAGTCTGACCTGGACGTCTACGAACGTCATAAACAATTGACTACCTCTGGGATTTTAATGATGGATATGGGAAATCTTAATAAAGTGATCGTAAAGGTAAGGAGCATTGGCATGATGCATGATTTTGTTTTGTAGAGTGGTTTGTTTGAGAAATTTAACACAATATGAATGCTTACAAACCACAATGTGAAAGTCTTCTTGGCCCAACATGAGCCCTGGGGCCACGATTTTTTTATGTACCTCAACAATTTTGTTTTGAGACTTTGAAGTTTATGGCTTCAGTGTGCTACTGATACCACTATACCAGGAGGAAGCAGAGTAGTCAAAATGACATTGGAGAATGCAACACAGAGAGTTTTACCAGCTCTGAACTTGAAAATTAAAGACACTTGGCCTGTAGGTAAAGAAAATCTAAGCCTGGAAATTACATTTTTGAATAATATTTTTAGCAATTGAGCATCACCAGAGACAAATTGATCGAAAATTAATCACCAGGTACTGACAGAGTTTTGAGATGCCATGCTATGACCATTAGAAACAACCAAAAACTGTACCCTCTAAGTTTCTTTGGACAAAAAATGATGCATTCTGTCTTCCAAGATGGAGAGGACAAATTGGTTGTCAACAAGCCATTTATTTTTCACAAGATCTAAAACCTTCCTAACTGTTGGAAATATAATTTAAGATCCGATGTGTGAAACAAGAATAGCACTGTCATCGGCTATAAGCAGCAATTTACAGTCTGGGTCAAACGATTCTTGACATTATCGTTAATAGAACAAGTAACAAAAGTAATGGACCTAAAATGCTGCTTGAGGCACACCGCATAAGATAGGTAAGGGTTCAGAAGTGAACATTACATTAACAACTCTGTTTTCTGTTGGCAAGATATGAAAGGAACACTCAACTGATGCAAAATCCCATCAATTTAAGTTTACTTCAAAGAACAGAGTGGTCGACGGTATATAAACAGCCTTTGTAAATCAGCATGATCATACCGAGTGTAAAGCCTTTGGAGTTTGGGTTTTGATGTAATCAGTTAAATGGAGAGAGGCATGAGTCAGGGAGAATGATGCCTGGCCAGACTGAATTCATAAATAAATTGTTACTGATGAGATAATTTTCAGTTGATTGTACACAGTTTTTCAAGAATTTTAGAAAGAGTGCTAATATGCTAATAAGCCTGGTTGCCAAGCTCAACCCTGCTATTTTTCTTATGGAGAGGTTTAACCTTGGTGAGTTTCCGCTCATAAGGCACTGTATTATGCCTAATGATAGATTGACAATATGAGTAATATGAACTTTGAGGAGAGAAAGCACATCTTTTAAGAACCTTGCAGGAATGTTATCAAGCCCTGACTTTAGACGGGTTAAGAGCGTTGAGCTCTTTAAAAATAAATTCCTCATGGTGGGAGGGAACAAGATGGAATTGGTTTTAGGACTGCACATCTTGGACTTGTAGAAATTCTAAAGCTTTCAGAATTACAACTGAATAAAGTGATGCAAGCTGGCAGTTACTTAAAGATTGGAAGCCAACCAGAAGAAGTAAGAAGAGTTAATAAGAGAAACAGACAGTGTGAAGTAAAGAATTTATTAAAGAGCTCAGCAAACTTCCTAGGATCAAAAAAAAATATCAGATCCATTCTGTTCACAGAAACGTAGTAGCATCTTTTACCTTAGTGCCATACCCTAAATCTTTCAGATGAATCCAAAGTTTCTTAGGGTTGTTTTGTTTTCTTCGATTTCGTTTCAGAAAAAAACTCAGATTTGGCACGTTTAACATCACGCTGAACTGATCCTGGCTTTACAATACAGTTATAGAGATCTGTATCCTTTTTGTTTTTCTAATTTGTACCAGTAAGCTATCTCTATGTCTATACCTTGAAGGATATCTTGAGATAACAAAGGCTGGAAATTGTTTCAGCCTGACTTCTTTAATAGGGGGAAATGACATCAAGAACCTCAATAAAGATCTGCTTAAACTTTATCCAGGCATCATTAACATTTGTGATGCGGGTAACAATCAGTCAATTAACCTCATTCAACTTACCGATAAGGTTTTCAATACTGTGAAGTTCTTGAGCGACCTTATCGTAACAGTATTGTGCTTGTTGAATTGTTTTAACAATTTGCGGGTGCAAAAGATAGCTAGATGATCACTCAGAACGACTGATAAAGTACCAGACTGGCAAATTTTTTAAGGTGCTATTGCTAAAAATAAATCAAGAGGTGAGAAGATGAACTAGTGATACGAGTAGGTCATGATGAGGTTTTAGACCGAAAAGATTCAAGCCTTCTCAGGTAACAGATATTGAATCCCCATAACAATACTTAATATCAGATCTTACGTTCATAAGGCCAAGTAAAAAATTCTTAGTTTCTCGTCCCGCGAAGCATGCGTTTTGGCTGCCCGGCATCAAAAAAAAAGTTTTTTTTTTCTTTTAATAATTTCTGTTTTTTTCTCGAACATTCATCCGAAAATCTGAGTAAATTTCACATTCTAGTTCGACTTAAATTGTTCAAGGTTAAAAGTTAGTTGGAGAATTGCCTTTTGGAAGCAAAAACATACTGTGATGTATGAAGAAAAAGTTAGTCAAAATTTTGGAAGCTTTGTTGCCTTTTGGAAAGGAACATCCGCCATCTTGGATCGGCAATTAAAAAAAAAAAAAACTCCCTCTCCTCTTTTTCAAAAAGTAAGGACGAGAAACATTTTTTTTTTTACTTGGCCTAATAGAAATTGCCAACCAACGTTGCACAAAGCATCAGACACACAATGGAAAGGGGTGTGCGGTCATGTTAAAATTTACAAGCTATGTCTCTAAAGCTTCAATTAGCTCCACTTGTGGGTTCACAAGTTATACTTCCAATTATACAGGGTGAGTAAAAAGAATTAGGACCGTGATTTATCATTTTTTATCAAAAAACTGATTGAGCTTGATTAACAAAGTTTACATATTCGAAACAAGCATGTTCTTAGTCATAGAAAAAAAAGAACACCGAAATTCATCTTCCTAACCATGTTATGCATGTTTTGCCGAAAGAACCATTTATCCAGCTGTTCCTCGGGAACGCTGAATGCTTTGATCTTCGCTCGGAGCTTGTTTAGCGGTATTGTTGAGGTACCGGCTATCGCGGGTACTTCTTTAACACTTTGCATGACCAGTGGAGTTATGATTAATACCCTTGGGGAAAATCGAAGCTGCTGTGCATAATTGACAGAATTACATTGATAATCTGTATTTTTATATTTATTTTTATATTTTTTTACTTCTTACGAGTCCTGGTCCCTTTTCGTGTCGATTTCTGTGTAAAGCTGGTTCTCCTCTATCGATGTATTTGAGTAGTGAAACTACAATCTTACAAATGCCAGGGTTATTTGAATTTACCGCCGGCACTTGTATGAGATCGGTTAATTCACCAACAGTCAAATTACCACCAAAAAGCCTTATACCGCATGCATGCTGTACAGGCGTGTCCCCAGACGGAAATTGTATTATATGTCTTTGCTGTCATGCTCTCCATTTCACACATATCGGCAAAACAGTTGGACCTGGACTAGGTTCCCTGATTATTCGGATTTATAATATATAATTCCAAGGCTCCAAAATGGGAAATTTATACGCAAAAATCGAACGTTTGCGTCCGGACTTGGCGCTGAATTTACGCTTTCACTAAGAAAAATATACAGACGAGCGGCGGACTTCCTTGTGCTCCGTACTAGCGCACAAGTTGACTATAGACTTGATCCAAATCTTTCGACTAGCAACGATCATTTTTGTATAAATTCCCATTGTTCATTGTCTTTTTGGGGGGTTTTGTGGGCAGATTTGCCAAGGTTTGCAATATTAATTCTTGAAACGAATGAAAGAAGTGCGAAAAACTCTAAAAAAAAATTGGAATTCTCAGGGGGTGCGTGAGGGTATTTTTAAGGAGAGGCAACAGTACAATCAAATCAACTTTGAAATGACTCGTTTTTAGGCCAAATGAGTTCTGATTTTTCAAGGTCATGCTACAGCTTTTCATGACTATTAATTGAAATTCAATCTGGGGTCACCTCTACCCAGGTTCCCGGTCAAATTGTCTAAATTGGTGTAATTGCCTGGCCCTGCCAGCCCCCATATATGTGTAATCAGTTGACAAGTTAAGGATATTCAAACTGCGCGGTTAAGTGGATAACGACAGCCCCGCGGCGACGTGGCTGTCACCAAAATTGACAATGCGTTCCAGCATATTGCAATCTTGCACACACAAACTCACGTGGGTACACACCTACATTTTTTCAATGCAATCTGCGGGGTAATTTTGAGTTTTCGTGTTCGTTTACGCAGTTCAGATTCCCAAATATTAAATAGTTTTTGAATTTATTGTTAAACTTCAGCGTGTAAAAAGGATTACGAGGTACAATGTAAGAAGTGAACCGAATTCGATATCTTTTCTCGTCTATATCGTTTCTATTCTCCACAGATTAATTTTCATTACAAAATATCTCAAAGTAAACTGTGTATAAGTTAATGTAAGCCCCTAATGAGGAGTAAAGATTATGCTTTCATTGGGTTGTTATGCTGGGAATTCTAAAAAGGAATTTTTCCCTTATCTGGTATGATATTATGCAGAAGACTAATTGGTCTGTGTGATTTCCGCTGACTGCGGGTGTGGGCGTGGAAGTCGAGAGCAATTTTATTATGGCAGGGTTAAGGTGGATGCGCACGATCGTGTGCACAGCCGTCTTCGGTCAGTACGCGCAGGACTCTCCCAGTAGATTTGGAGCTTAGCAGTGGGTAACGGGGGCCCTGCCCCCTATGAGGGGGAAATTCCCCAGGTCTTGCGCAAATTTTCCGCCCTCGGGGGGTCAGGGGCTATAAAAAACACAGGCTGAATGTTGAGAGAGTAACCGCCGAACGTTGTCCCGCCCGAACGAAGATTCCGGGAGGAGACCTAATAAAAATGGGCTCCGTCGTTCTGTATGTCCGTATGTCCGTTATAAAAAATGTTAACCCTGGAACAATGTTCGTGATAAAAATTGTTAACCCTGCGAACATTTGGGCATATCTTTTTTTGGAGAGCTAGAGTAGCCAAAAATGGCTAATGTAGAAGGGGAGGAACCCCCTACTAACCATGTAATTATTTCCCCAGGGTCTTCCCCTGGGTTGTCATGTCCGTATGTCCGTATTAAAAATGTAACACTGGAACAATGTCCGTGATAAAAAAATGTTAACATGGAACATTTGGGCATATCTTTTTTTCTGGATGAGCTTAGAGTAGCCAAAAATTTGATATATTCGTAGAAGGGAAAAACCCCTACTCACCATGTATTCATATCCCCCGGGTATTCCCTGGGTTGGCAGGGGGGAGGGGAAAAAAGTCAAGGTGAAAAAAAAGGTCAATATTGCACAGAAAAAATGTCAACATTGACCATATTGTGTACGAGTTATCTGGAGTTCCGTATGGGCTACGATGATATAACTGGTGGAGAAGAGGGGTTGATGGGTTCTCGACCTGATTAATTGGGGTGTAATTAAAATATCTAATTCAGTATCTAAGTTTGCATAATTTATGAAACATTTTTCCGCAAGGCTTTGTTGCTACAAGTTTTCTGGAGTTCCGTATAAGGTGTATAATGATGTAACTATGGTGGAAGGAAGCGGACTGAGGAGTTCTCGACCCTGATTGATTTTGGCCATATTCGGGCAAATTAATTAATATGCAAATGAGCTAATTAATGCCAAAAATCAGTTATTTTGTAATTGCTAGGTGGGTAGGCAAGTATACCACAACAAAAGTATTAACATATGTAGTACCATGTTTTCTTTGAAAGGTTTTGAGTTCTGGTTGCAGCATGTGGATCAGTCTCTTGGGTTGCCAGCTGTTAGATTTCTGGAAAATTGTTGAAACTATGTAAAATCAGTGTTTCGCCCTTTCCAGACCCCGTACAGGGCCCAAATTTAAAATGTGTTTACAACATGTTTTGTCAACAATAGTGTTGCCAAATTGAATAAATTTATCATCTTTTTACTAAATTTGTGAATTTTAAGGGATTTTTGCCAGATTAAAATTTTAGATTTCTTGAGTCATTTTAACAAAGGTAACCATATTTTTGGGATTCGTATTGATACAACCTTCATACATGGCAGTTTGCATTTTTTTTGCATGTTAGTATTCGCGACATTCGCGGGGAATATTTTATACGCACTCGCGTAAATACGATTCGCCTTTTTTAGTCATGATTTGCAAATTTTTTCCCGGTCAAGTCCGTCATGGGCAACCTTGCCCCCGCTGCCCCCCCCCCCCCCCCCCGCTGTCGCCACTGAGCCGTAGCATCACAATCAGTCCTTTTTTCGAGACACTATCTAGGCGAAGGTTTCTGCGAATACGCAACCCAGCAAATATTGCGTAATAAAATTATATTGCGTAATTTTCATGTCCGAAATTTAAAAACAAAAGGTGCCTTTCGCTATTCTTCCATCGCTTCTCTCAACCAAGCGCGGAGGAACCAGTGATATATGCATTCTGAATACGCTCCTCTTCGCTACAGATACGCTTGCGGAACTCTCGTGATGCTTAGGCTTAATTCAAATTACGCCGTTCGCAATCTAATACAGACGAAAATACGGTTTTGCACTTTTTTGCCACTTTGGGGGAATACGAAAAAAATTAAGTCCGTTCCCCCCCCAATTTTTAGTTTATTTTTGGGACGTATATGGTTGGGACCCTGACATCCATTAAAAATTGAAAAATTCTCGGAAGCGTTTTCTTGCCGTGATGGATTTTTACATACACTATTTTATCACATTTGCAGAGAACTGTGGTACAAATTTGCCAAAAAATGGGTTTTTAATAAACGTAAATAATCCTTCGAGAACGAAGCCCGTAACCACCCCCATATTTTATTTTAGATTTTGAATCAGCACCACTGAAAAACCATATATCAAATTTTAGAAAGAAAATTCCAGGATGAATTCGTCTTGCAGCATCCACCTTAAACTCTAGATTGACCCCAATGTTCTGTAGAAATACTTTTGTGACGTCAAACGTATTGAATGCCAAATAAGCAAATACTAACTAACAAATTGTTTTATATTAGGACACCAGTTAAAGAATACAATTTTCCTTCCGCATGGAAGGTTTCTTTAAAAAAAACCATGCTTTAAATTAATGAATAGTTTGAAAGTCTAACTAACAAATCTAAAAAAGTTAAGCATCTAGAAGAGGGGAAAAAGAAAAAAAAGAACTCTCCAATGCTTAAAAACACTAGATGCCTAACGATTGGCCTATAGCCTCACCTCCCCCAGATATGTCCGCTCCCTTTGGCCGTTAGCCTGCCAAAATCAAATTCTTTCCATTTTGGAATCAGCTTTTATCACCACCATCAGATTTATATATTGATTACACTACAAGGACACACCCTTGTTGGTATGTCACCGCAGTTGCCTATCGTACGGGAAGTATTATCGTTTGCCTGGCCCTACAAGGTCACAGTAGTAATGTCACACAGTCGGTAGTTTGTTGGCAGTGTACCCCAGCATCTTCATGTTGACGTAGTTTCAATCTTATTCGAATTTGGTGATGTGGTCCAAAATCCTGTAAAAAGTGATAGTTATTTTTGAATACACCCAAGCTATAAATTTTGTCCAATTCCCAGGCCTATAACTGAATCACGATTTCAAAGTATGCTTATCTTCTTAAAAAGCGGCCCTTCCTATAAGCTCTTTATCAAAATAGGGTGAACAAACCAATACACACCATAAATGGGGAATAGGCTCAGAAATAGAAATGTTTTTAGAAATGTGATGTGATGTAACAGCTTGCGACCTCTTTCAAAACGCGATGATAACTATTTGATATAGGTTTCCCATGTTAATTTCGCACTACTTGATTTCATAAAACCGACAATTGGAATTTCGTCCAAAAATGCGAATCGTGAGAACGCAAAACAAATTAAGTTTTCGGGGTAACTGATATTCATTTTGTGTCATTGTATTTCAACTTTGTTCATTTGATTTTCTTCCAATTGCTCAACGAAATCGTCCGTCAATATCAAGGCCGGCGATTAAAACACATTGCGTCATTTTTCATTGATATTCATCATCGTCTCTTTCAATTTAGTCCAGTTGGTGTATCCTATTGGTATTAACAATTAAATATGGTTCGTTTTTGGGATGTTCGACATGTTTTTCCTCCAATGTATCTCAACGTGCTAATTTTGGTTTTTGCCTTATCTTTTTTGACTTCTTTCTTTATAGCACGCAGCACGAGCACTGCCACTTTCACAACAATTCCGAGTCTGTGTCTGTAGTATATGTGTGCTACTCTTTTATAACAATGACCACCCCATTTGATAGTCAAGGCTTATTAATAGGAAGCACCGAGTTTGAAATGGTAGGCACGCTAAGCTTTTCTAAAACAACCCTAGTCTTGTGTCTGATGTAAGTTTGTCTGATGTACCCCTTTTAAAACATGTGCAACCCCATTTGATAATTAACTTATTATAGGTTTTCCCAGTTAATATCGCACTTGTGTAATTGATTTAATAAAAAAACAGACAATTGGATTTCGTCCTAAAAAATTGAATCGCGAGAAACGCAAACGATTTTAACTTTTCAGTAACAGTGATTTCATTTTTTTTCATTGTTATTCACTGGTGTTGGTCCGTTTATATGCGTCAAATCCGTTAACAAATTCGTCCCGCGTGGCGATGACTAACTGATAGAAAAAGCAATTTAGTCTTTATAATTGATTTAAGATCTTGTCTTTTCATATCGTCGGGTAATCATTAAATGAAATATAAATCAAGATTCTTAAAATTAACTACGATGCGAAATACTGGGAACACCTTATTAAATGGGGTCCACATTGTTTAAAAGGGTACACAGTGTTTTAAAAGGTAGTACGCATTAACCCAGATGCACAACTCGGGATTTTTTTTGAATGTGCATCTGCATTTGATGTATATAGCGTGCTATCCATTTCAAGCGCGGTGCTTCAAATATTTGATTTTAATAAAACTTGAATAATCTTCAAAAAAATACTTGACACAATTTATAAGTATTACAGCCTTCAAAAATCGAAATCAATGTGTCCACACAATTAGAAACGTAACTTTGATCCTAACCAGTACAACATACATTTCAAATTTGTTTTAGTGCCCAAATCAAATAAAACTAATATGGTGCGAAGTTTTTTCAACTACCATAGGAATTATTTACATTTTATTCATATATTGCAACTCAATTTATAATTTGACCCACTTTTATTTATCGGGATTATCCTGGTATCACTTGGTATGATCATAGCTACATTTGTAATTGTTTCATTGCCAAATATTTATAACTTTGAGGTATATTTAGAATTCGTATCAAGTATTTTTTTTAAGATATTCCACGTTTTTTTGGCTGCCATATTGATTTACGTCATGTTACAACTTTAAAAGTATCAGAAACACTTTATTGTGTCTAACAATATACCTCCAAGTACTTCATTTTATTTTTATCGCAGGTATTTGCTGTTCTAAGGCATATTTCAAAATTATTAATTTGGCTTTCCATTTTGAATTTGAAAGTATGACTCAATTTGACAAGTGCCATGCACTTGTTCATTGGGTCCTACTATATTTTTAACTCCAGAGTTTTGATAAATAGGGTCGAATATATAAATTATCATCTAATGAACAACGCCATCTTGGATTTTCCCAAAACACACACGGAAGCACCCGGCAGATTTTAATTCTACACCCCTTATCTATCACTTCATCAAAAAAAATGTGTATATACTCAACTTACGGTCAAGGGCCATAACTTTGACAAATCTCTCCGACTATCAGGATTGATCTTTAAGAAATGTGATATATAGCGGCTACCCTTTCAACAGCGATGCTTCATAAAGTTCAATATCAAATGGGGTTCACATTGTTTAAAAGGGTGGCAATAGGCAACAAGAGTCACGATTTGTTTTTTGGAAATGATATGAAATGTGTATTTAGCGTGGCGAACCCATTTCAAATGCGGTGCTTCCTATTTGATAATAAGCTAATTAATCAAATGGGGTGCACATCGATTGAAAGGGTATCACAGTGTTTAAAAGGCTAGTCCTTATACACGCAGGCAACAAGACCCGGATTGTTTTCGAAATGTGCAATGACATAGTTTCCAGTGTGCTACCTTTTTCAAAAGTCGATGCTCGTTCCTAAAAGTTCAATTAATCAAATGGGGTTTTGGGGTTCACATTGTTTAAAAGGGGTAGCACAGTGTTTAAAAGGCTAGTACGAATACACCCAGGCGCAAGGCTCTCAGGATTATTTTTGGAATTATGTAGTGTGCTACCCGTTATCAAACGCGGTGCTTCCTATTTATAAGAATAAGTTCAATTATCAAATGGGGTGCACATTATTTAAAAAGGGTAGCACGGTGTTTAATGTTTTAAAGGGGCTAGTACACATACACTTCGGATTGTTTTCGAAATGTGAATATGATATACGTATCGCCTACCTTTTCAAAAGCGATGGATCCTAAAAGTTCAATTATCAATGGGGTGCCATCGTTTTAAAAGGGTAGCACACAGTGTTTAAAAGGCTAGTAAGCATACACAGAGGAGCAAGCTTAGGCTTATTTTTTTTAATTGTGGCATCCAGAGTATGTAGTGTGCTACCCCCGTTTCAACGCGGTGCTCCTATTTAATAATAAGTTCAATTATCAAATGGGGTGCAATTATTTGAAATGGTCCACAGTCATTTAAAAGGCTAATAAGCATCCACACAGCAGGAGCAAGACCCCGTATTATTTTTGGAATTGTGCAAATCCGAAGTATGTAGTGTGTTACCCGTTTCAAACGCGGTGCTTCCTATTTTAATATACGTTTCGATTATCAAATAGGGTGCACATTATTTGAAAGGTAGCACAGTATTTAAAAGGCTTAAGTAAGGCCATACACCCAGGAGCAAGACTCAGGATAATTTTTGGAATTGTGCTCCAAAGTCTGTAGTGACTACCCATTTCAAATGCGGTGCTTCTATATTTCAATTATCAAAGGGGGTGCCATTGTTTTGAAAGGTAGCACAAGTATTTAAAAGGCAATAACATACTACACATAGGAGCAGACTCAGAGCTTATTTTTCCTAATGTGATCAGATATGAGTGTGCTACCCCCCTAACCCGTTTCAACGCGGTGCTTCCTATACTTTCAATTATCAAATGGGGTTTGCACATTATTTGAAAGGGTAAGCACAGTAATTTCTAAAAGAAAGCTAATAGATCATACCCACACGAGGAGCAAGACGCAGGATTATTTTTGGAATTGTGCATCCGAAGTAGTGTGGTACCCGTTTTTCAAACGCGGTGTTTCCTATTTAATAATACTAGTTCAATTATCAAATGGGGTGCCATTATAAAAAGTGTATCACAGTGTTTAAAAGGCTATACACACACACTCAGAGGCGCAAAAACTCCGGAATTGTTTTTCGAAATGGGAATGTGTTATATGTAAGCATGCTACCCTTTTCACAAGCAATGCTTCCTATAAGTTCAATTATCAAATGGGGTGCACATTGTTTAAAAGGGTAGCACAGTGTTTTTAAAGGCTGGTACGCATACACCCAGGCGCAAGACTCAGGTTATTTTGGAATTGTGCAATCCGAAGTAATTAAGTGTGCTACCCTTTTCAAACGCGGTGCTTCCTCTTTAATAATAATCCATTCAATTATCAAATGGGGTCACATTATTTAAAATGTAGTACAAGTGTTTAATGTCTAAAAGGCTAGTGTACGCTACACGCAGGCGCAAAACTCTCGGATTTTTTTCGAAATGAAATGAATATAGCGATATATGTAGCGTGCCCTTTTCACAAGCGAATGCTTTCGTCCTAAATTCAAATTATCAAAATGGGTTGCACATCTGGTTGAAGGGTAGCACGTTAATTTAAAATGCTAGTAGAGCTACACACACAGAGCAAAGACTCAGATTGTTTTGAAATTGGCATCTGGAGTCAGTAGGTCTACCCCTTTCAAACACGTGCTTCCTATATTTTTCATCTCAATGGGGTGCACATTATTTGAAATGGTAGCAACAGTATAAAAGGCTATAAGCCTACACACGGAGCAAGACTCAGGGATTCATTTTGGAATTGTGCATCCAAAGTAGGTAGTGAGCTACCCGTTTCATCAAACGGGGTGCTTCCTATTTAATATAATAAGTTCAATTATCAATGGGGTGCCCATAGATTTTGAAGAGAGCACAGTAATTTAAAAGGCTAGTAAGCCTACACCCACAGAGCAGACTCAGGTGATTGCTTTGGAATTTGTGGGCATATGATCATGTAGCGTGGTATCCATTTCAAATACGCCACTTCCTATTTGAACTTATCTAGCATGCTACCCTTTTCACAAGCGATGCTTCCTATAAGTTTCAGTTACAAATGGGGGCACGTTGTTCAAAAGGGTAGCAGCCACAATAACTCATAAACTATGTAGTACACATACACCCAGGCGCAAACTCAGGTTGTTTTTCGAATTGCATCCAAAGTATGTAGTTTGCTACCCGTTTCAAACGCGGTGCTTCCTATTTAATAATAATAACTTCACTTATCAAATGGGGTGCACATTATTTAAAGAGTAGCACAGTGTTTAAATGTTTAAAAGGCCTTGTACGCAATACGCAGAGAGGCGCAAAACTTCGGATTGTTTTTTTCTAATGTGTGCTTAAATTCCCTTTTCAAGCGCGGTTGCTTCCTCATTTAATAATAACGTTTCAAATTATCAAATTGGGTGCACATTATTTGAAACGGTATAAAGCACAGTATTTAAAAGGCTAATAGCATACCAACAGGAGGAGCAATACTCAGGATTGTTTTTGGAATTGTGCATCCGAAGTATGTAGTGTGCTACCTTTCAAATGCATTGCTTTTTATTTAATAATAAGTTTAATTATACAGCATGGGGTAGCATCATTTTTAAAAAGGGTAGCAGAGTTTTAAACGGCTAGTACGTCTACACGCAGGTGCAAAAACTCCGGATTGGTTTCGAAATGGTGCATCTGAAGTAATGTATCCGTTCCTACTCATTTCAAACGCTGCTTTCTATATTTTCCAATTATTCAAATGGGGTGCACATTGGTTTGAAAGGTAGCACCACAGATTTCAAAGGCTATTAAAACAATACACAACAGGACAAGAACTATGAATTGTTAGAATTGTGCATATGAAATACATGTAGTGGTACTGGTACCTACCCATTTCGAATGCGGTGCTTCCTATTTGATTATAGTTCATTATCAATGGGGTGTCGCCGTTTTAAAGGCTAGTCTCATACACACCAGGCGCAAGACTCAGGGTTGTTTTCACCTTGTGGACTCGTGGTATCAGCTGTGTGGACTCATGGTGTAGTGGTACATCATGCTTTGCCGCTGCGCAAGCGACCCAGGTTCCGATTCCCGGCGAGTGCTCTTTTTAGCTTTCTTCTTCTCTGATCTTTCATTCCATTGACTAGTTCTTCTTTAAGGCCAAACGGCCATTTAAATATACTTAAAGGCGGTTTATGTGAGTACCCTTTACCATGGTTCAGAATTGATCTAGGTTTTAGTGCCAAAGTCAAAAAAATCATAGTCAAAGCAAAAATAAACATGTTTTACTTTTAAGTAATCCTTTTCTTGTAATTGTTCGTAATTACTAATTGTAACGAATCCTGTATCATACACAACAATTTTGGCTGACAAAATATTAATTTGGGCCAATTTTGTCCGAAAATCGCACTTTTCCGGTGACAACAATTTTCCACCTATCACTTTGAATATTTTTCAGAGCTAATATATAATATAAGTGTGTACATCTTTATAATGTTAAAGCTCACATGCAAAGCCAATATACTATATTAATTTTATATTTTATTTTTCTTGCTCATTGACCATATAACTCATTAAAGTTAAATTCGCAGCAAATTAATCCTCAAACACTTATTTTTATAAGTTAAAGTTGGTACTTTGCCTATCTTTTCACTGAAGTTACGAACAAATAGAAATTGGCGTTTGGAGAATGACGTCCATAGAGGTATCAGCTTGAACAAAAAGACCCGGATGTGTACGTAAACAATGCATTGGCACGGGCAAGGCATGCAAAACCTTCCAAGTTTCTTCTCAATTTTTACATATATTGATGATTTAAATTATCAATTTCCACCACTTCAATGACGAAAATGTACACACTTCAAATAAAAAAATATTACCACATCCACAAAGAAGTTAATAACATTGAGGTTGTTGAGAATTTGACAGCGATAAGACGCGGAAGGTTCAACGAACTTCATGCATCTCCTCTTCCCAATCTCTTCGAGTTTTTGCCTAAAATCAACCTAATATGTACAACTGACAGCAAAATGAATCAGACTAGTACATTTGGCAATTATTGGCTGATAAAGTATGTGATCTCATTATAAAATCAATTCTACAACATCGACAATTTGATCTCGCCTACCCTTTCTGCTACTATCACCCAGTGAAGTACATGCGAAGCTTGAAGCATCTATAGTGTAAATCCGGGGGCTTGGGCGCGGTCCGATCCGCGGGCGTTGGTATCCATATACAGCGTGCTATTATCCCGCATGCTATACCCTTTCCTACCACAGCGTTCAAAAGACTGGGAGTACCGCATACCGCACCGCAAGCCTGGAGCGCAAGTATATACTTTACAGT